>PVIY010010108.1:0-69960 GCA_004026745.1 Myrmecophaga tridactyla
GATGAAGTTCAGGGTTTCTCTCTCAAGTGAGAAGGCACATGGTGAACACAGTCAGGGTTTCTCTCTCGGCTGGAAGGGCACATGGCGAATACGGCATCATCTGCTAACTTTCTCTCCTGGCTTCTGGTTTCAAGAAGCTCCCTGGGAGGCGTCTTCCTTCTTTATCTCCAAAGGTCGCTGGCTGGTGGACTCTCTGCTTCGTAGTGCCACTCTCTCTGAATCTCTTTCTCCAAAATGTTTCCTCTTTTATAGGACTTCAGAAACTAATCAAGACCCACTCAAATGGGTGGAGACATGTCGTCACCTAATCCAGTTTAACAACCACTCTTGACTAAATCACATCAACCAGGGAGATGATCTCATTAGTTTCAAACATACAGCATTGAGTAGAGATTATTCTACCTTTATGAAATGATATTTTGATTAAAACATGGTTTTTCTTAGGGGGCATACCTCTTTCAAACCAGCACATTCCACCCTCTGGCCCCTAAAAAAAGACATGTTTTTCCCATATACAAAATACATTAATTTCATAACAACATCAGAAACCTTGAACCTTTCAGTAGCAATGCAAATGAAGTACAAAATTAAAGACAGTATAAAATCTCATCAAGTCAGTTACAGGCATGGTCTGTCCTAAGGCAAAATTCTCTCCATTTGCTCTGGACATTTGAAAACTCATAACAAATTATTTGCTGCCAACATACAAAAGAGGAACATTCATAGGATACATATACACATTCCCATAGGGAGGAAGGAACACAGGGGTCACCGGACCCATTGGACTATATCAAAATTTATAATTGTTTATGTCATAGAACACTTTCAAGGTAGTGAAGAACAAATTAAACAATGAGACAAAAATAAATGCTAATTATGTATATGATAAGGTTTTAATATCCATAATATAAAAAATTAAAGAAAAAGTCAGATAGCTCAATTTCATGTTTGGGTAAAGGTCTCAAATAAACATTTTCCCAAGAAAATATACAATGGACCATTAAGCACAAGGAAAGATGCTCATCATTATTGGTCATCATGGAGATGAAATAAAAACCACAGTTAATGCTACTTTACACCCACTAGGATGCCTATTTCTTTAAAAGGATAAAAATTTCTGTGAGGATTCAGAGAAATTGTAACTTTACACATTGTTGGTGGTATTGTAAACTGTTATAGTCAGTGTGAAAACTTATTTGGTTGTTCCTCTGAATTTTGAAATTTAGAATGCCATATGATATAATCTGGCAATCTCAGGCTTGGTATACCAGAAACAATTTTTAAAAAAGGACTAGAACTGATTTTTATAAACCATGTTTATAGTATCATATTCACAAGAGCCAAAATGTGGATGCAACTTTATTGTTCTTCAACAGATGATGGATAGAGAAGATGTTGGATATAAATCCAATGTTCTGTAGCTGCTCGTTGAAGGGTGCTTTGAAAATTATTGATTTTTTTGCCTTTCTTTGCATATATGTTATGTTTTACAACAAAAATCGCTTTAAAAAACTATAGCAGCTGTATTAGTATCAAATAAATTCTTGAAATAAAAAATTTGAGAATATTTAGTAAAATAACTCACTGCTATAGAAAAGTTGATATTTGTAATAATGCTTGATATTTTGAGAATGCACACAATTTTGATATTTAATCAAATGGTCTTTAAGATAGTTTAATATTTAGAATTTAGGAAACTCTGGTATCTATATCTATAGATTTTTTTCCTTCCTTGCTTCAATTTTAAATTGGTTTATGGAACATTGTACAAACAGGCTTTGCAATGATTACTTGGATTTTTTAAAATATGCCTTTGGATAAGCTAACCAAGAAATCCCTTTCAGGTGGTTAGGATTTCCATATGTTAACTGTAAAAATATCTTTATCTTCACATCTTCCTGAAATTAGGAAAATGTTTAGTAATCAGGCCATTACTCTAGCAATGCAGTTATTTTTAAAACTTTCTACTTGATAATTTAAGAACAGACAGTTTTGACAGCTGATCAAATGATATCTAAGTGTTTAATACTTAGAATTTAAGAACTTTGCTATCTGAATTTGTAAATATTTTTCTTGTTGTCTTAATTTTAAATTGGTTTATGAATTTGACAATGCAAACACAGGTGTTATAATGATTATATGGACATTTTGTTTAAATGTGCCTATGGTTAACCTATCTAAGACATCCATTTTTGGTGTTCCTAAGTGTACTGTTTCTTAAAGAAACTGGGAATGAGAAGTAACCACTTCAAATTTCTATGTGCAATAGGACAAGCTTAATCTAATTATTAATTCATTTGATTACTGCCAACTAACAATACTTAAAATTGTTCAGCAAAGTTCTTTTCATAAATTTGAGAAATAAGTGTGAGGGAATTTCAAAATAGATGTGTCTTAATGAACAATATAAGACTTTCAGTGGTATAAGAGGCCTTGAATTCACCTTAGTCAACCACTAAACTGATGCATATAAATTGGTGAACAAGAAATGGATAAGAGAACAAAGCAAAACAGAAAACAGCCAGTCCAAAGGATTGGAAGAGTTCAAATAAGGTTTATTAAGCACTATTTACTATATGTCCAACAAATATTATTTACAAAATCCTCACTGTGGGTATGTATGTGTTGTAAAATCTATTTTTTTTAGAATGAGGAAAATGAGGATTAAATTAACTTGTCAAAACTTCTAAAGGGGCAAAGCCAGGACTGTATGGCCCCCATACTTACTTCTTAACTAGTTGTGCAATATAATATTAGTTTCTGTATGAAATATGCATCTTAGCTGGCATGCTAAACAAACTAGTGGGATAGGAATAAAATATTCAATTCCTATTTGGCTTATTTATTATCTAAAAATAAGAAATACACTAAGCATTTACAATATTTAATACACTGATGACAGCAAGGCCTGCATTCAGTCCTTTGTCACATATAGGATGCACTCTGGAGGAAAGATAGGAGTTCCTCTAAGTAAAAGCACTGTCAGGCATGCCCTCAACATTAAGTTTTCCAGCTTGTGTGTTCTTAAATAAAGAACTCTTCAAAATACTTTTGGATGAGCTGGGCAGTGATCTTGAAAATCTTTTTTCACCATAGTAAAGCACCCAAAAGAATTATGAGTCCTTAAAATAAGTTAAGTCCAAATTTGCTGACCATTTCTCTGATAGCAAGTGGCTGTCAGTAATATCCTACCAAGAATGCATTAAAAATAATTATTACTCAAAAAATCTGTCCCTTTTTGGCAAAGGCAGTTTTCAACAATGAGCAAAGAAAGCACTGTTACTCTAAAGAAACTATTAGTTTGGAGTAAATATTTAGAAAATTTAATATTTGGAATTATTACTATCAGTATATGAATTTATTGCCAAAACAAAGTGCCTATAATAATTTTCAATTTTCTAAATGGATTGAAAATCTTCCACACATGGAAAGAAGGGATTGACATTCTGATATGTGCATATTCCTACATTGATAAACATTGGAGACATCTTTTTATAAATAATCCAGACTCAAGAAGACATATAGTATATGATATCTCTTATATTAAATAGCTAGAGTGAGAAAATTTCATAGAGACAAATATAGACTGTGGGCTATCATAACCTGGGAAGAGAGAAAGTAAATGGGGAATTATTGCTTAATGATTACAGAGTTCTGTTTTGAAGGCCCCAAAATATTTGGGAACTTGATATTGGTGATTGTAACACAACGTTATGCTTATAATACATTTTATCTAAGAACTAACTTTTGATTTTATTGGTTCTTTCTATTGTTCTCCCATTCATTTAACTCTGCTTTAAGCTTTGTTATTTCTCTTCTTCTATTTGTTTTGGGGTTAGTTTGTTGTTCTTCTCAAGTTACTCCAGGTGAGCTGTTAAGTCCTCAAATTTTGCTCATTCTTGTTTTTTAATGTAGACACTTAGCACAATAAATTTCCCTCTCAGCATAGCCTTTGCTGCAGCTGATAAGTTCCAATATGCTGTTTTCTCATTTTTGTTCCTCTCCAGATGGCTACTGATTTCTCTAGCAATTTCTTCTTTGACCAATTTGTTGTTTAAGAGTGTGCTATTTATATTTATGAACATTCTCATTTGCAGGTGGTTATTGATATCCATCTTCATTCCATTGTGATTAAAGAAAGTACTTTGTATAATTTCATTGTTTTTAAATTTATAAAGACTCATTTTGTGCCCTCATGCATGGTCTATCCAGAAGAATGTTTCATGAGCACTGCAGAAAAATGTATACCCTGGTGTTTTGGGGTGAAATGACCTATATATGTCTGTTAGGTCTAATTTATTTGTCAAGTTATTTAACTTGTCTATTTCCTTGTTGATCATCTCTCTCATTATTTTGTCTATAGAGGAGAATGGTGTATTGAAGTCTCATACACCCTCTACTCAATGTCATGCCACCTGGTGAAACCAAGGCTCGAACTCAGATCTCCTGACCTCTGCAATCTCCCCACCATAGTTCAGCTCCTCCACTTCTTGGTAAATTACACCACATTCCAAGGTCATCCACAAAAACCCACAGTGATTAAGCAGCTTCTCCTAGACCCTACCACCTTCTCCTCTAGCCACCCCCCTTTTGCAGTCCTCATTCACTCCAATTCAGTTCCTCTTAACTTAATTGTCTTAGATGTCTACACCATTTCTCCCCAAGCATATATGGCTGCAACACTCCCACCAAAACTTGCATGTTTTCTAGATTCATGTGAAAACATGAATCTAGATTGGGAAACCTAAGGCCTCTGATCATTTCCTTTTGGAGAGGGGAGGCACTGAGACTTAAAGAGGCAATTATAACACCTGTCTTCCAGGATTGTCATGAAGGATAAAAGTGTTAACTAATGGACAGGGCTGGACACAGTGGTGGGCACAAAGAAAGCACTTGATGCATATGAATTTGTAACAGTGGTGCTCAATCAGTAGTTATACACCAAGGGTAATTTTGTCATCTAGGTAGGGTTGCAAAATTTAGTAAGGAAAAAAATAAAAAACCAATGAATGATGAAAAATAAATGAAGTCTATTTATTCTGTTATTAGTATAGCTACTCCTGCTTTCTTTTGGTTACAGCTTTCATGGATCACCTTTTTCCATCCTTTCACTTGCAATCTATTTGTATCTTTGTGTGTAAGATGAGTCTTTTGTAAGCAGTATATATCTGGATTTTATTTCTTAATTCATTCTGCAAATCTGTATATTTCATCTGGTAAGTTTAGCCCATTAACCTTAAAAGTTATTACTGAAAAAGCATTTCTTGAATCCACCATCTTATTCTTTGGATTTTGTTTGTCTGACTATATATTCTTTTCCCTCTATGTCTTTTTGTCCTTTAAGTTACTCTTACTGGTACTGATCAATTCTGTGCCCTCCTCCAGATTTACATCTCCTGTTTTTTTCTCAATGCGCTGAACTTCCTTTAGTATTTCTTATACAGTGGGTCTCTTGTTTAAAAAATCTTTCAGAATTTCTCTGTGAAAATTTTAACCTCTCCCTCAGTTTTGAAGGAAAATTCAGCTGGGTACAGAATGTTGGCTGGAAGTCTTTCTTTTTCAGGATCTTTAAGATTTCATACCACTGCCTTTTTACCTCCATAGTGCCAGTTGAGTAGTCTGAACTCAGTCTTATGTGATTTCCCTTATATGTAGTAGATTGTTTTTCTCTTGCTGCTTTCAGTATTTCCTGCTTCTCTTCAACATATGATAGATTGATTAGTATGTGTCTTGGGGAAGGCTAATTTGGATTTATTCTATTTGAAGTTGTTGGTCTTCTTTGATTTGTGTACTAATGCCCTTTATTAAGATTGGGAAGGTTTCTCCTATTATATCCTCAACTAATATTCCAGGCCATTTACTCTTCTCTTCTCCTTCAGAGACATCAATGATTCTTATATCTGTTTCCTTCATTTTGTCCATCATTTCACTGATATCCAATTAAAATTTTTCCATCTTTTTTTGCCATATGCTGTTTTGAATGTTCAAAATCAATTGTCCAGTCATCTAGTTCATCTATTCTCTCTTCTCCTTCTTCAGATTTGCTGCTGTGTGTCTCTAATATACTGTTCTTTTATTTTTATTTTTTTGCCTGGGCAGGGACTGGGATTCGAACCCAGGTTTCCAGCATGGCAAGCAAGAACTCTGCTTGGTGAGCCAGTGGCCTGTCCTCTAATATACTTTTGATTTTGTCTACAGCATGTTTAATTTCTGTGATATCTGCTATTTTGCTATTTATTCTTTCAAATTCTTCTTTATGCTCTTCTGTTGTCTTCTTGATATCCTTTATATCATTTGATTTTATTTAATAGTATTTTATGAATATCTTTAATTAGTTTTCCCAAAGTCTGTATCTCTTCTGGTATTTAAATTTGGTCATTAGGTTGGACTATATCTGTCTGCATCATGACATGCTTAGTGACCTTCTGTTGTCTTCACAGCATGCAAATATCTGGATTATTTTACCTTGTAAATTGATTTCTTCAAATCATCTAAAGCTTTGTATTTGCAGGATGGTGTAGAGCAGGATGTGGGGTTGTGGCTGGGGCACAGCAGTGGTAATATTTTGAGGTCAAGAAGTCAGGGCACAAATGCATGAGCTCATGGCAGTGAGGAGAATGTTGCTGTGTGGGTGTATGGTTCTTGGAGGCAGGGCACTGGTGTGTGCCTGTCTAAGGGGGGGCCTTGCAAATTTCAAGGGATGAAGACCAGGGTTCCATCTGTGTGATCTCATGGTAGGTGAGACTTGGCAGAGCAGTTCACCACTTGCCCAGAGCTGGGGAGTGTGACTGGGTCCATGAACTCTTGTGATTCTGAGAGGGCTGTAAATTGATGTACATATGTGCAAAGCTCAGAGGGTTTGGGTTTGGTTTAAGTGACTGTATGGGTTGCTGGTGGGTGTAGCCTGGATATGAAGGTTAGTGCTTGTGGCCTTTAAGAGCTGGTAACCACCTGCAGAGTGCAAGAAGCATGTGGGCCTTTGGAAGGGCATGGTGAGACCATACTTGTGCAGGAGAGATGGGTTGGGCTGCAGCATGCATGCATTCACTTGGGGTGTGGGTGTGGGATGGGCACAGGTGAGGTGGGGTGATGGGGTGGTGGCACTTGTGTGTGGGGAGGGGGCTATAGCATTCAGGTATGTGGGGTTCTGGTGAGTCATGAGTCATGAGGCTGCACCAGTAAATATAGTGCATTGAAGGAATTTGGCTTGAGTTACTTTCTAGTCTCTTTCTCCCCATCTATGCACACTTGAAGGCTCAAGGCTTCCATTTGAATGAGGCACATTATGTTGCTTGCATAAACTGGATGGTCCCTGGTTCTCTGTGCCTCAATTCTTCAACTTTTGCAATCAGGGCTTCTGTATGTGTTGTAGAAGACCATCCCTGGTCACTTCACACTGGAATCACCATCTCAGTCATCTTCCCATCCCTTCTCTAAATGTCCCTTTGAGCAGGGGTGAACTCAACCTGTCCTATTCTGCCATCTTCACAGTATCTGTCCCTGTGGTTTTAATTAATACCACACAATTGTACACTTGGAAGTGGTTAAAATCAGATATATTGAAAGTTTTATATATAAGTACTATAAAAAATTTAGCAAATGTAATGAGTAAAGGATCTGAATAGTTGTTTTCACAGGAAGATAAACAAATGAACATTTTACATATGAAAAATGTCTCAACATCATTACTCATATTATTCATCAAGGAAATGCAAACCAAAACTGCAATAAGATACCTCTTCACAACCACTTGGATGACTGGAATAAAAAAGTTATACAACGGCAAGTGTCAAAATAGATTTTCAGAAGTGAGACCCCTCACACATTTCAGTATGGAAAATAAAATGATGCAGCTGCTTTGGAGAACACTGGCCATTTCTCAAATGGTAAAGCATAGAGTTATAATGTGACTGTACAATTCCATATCATGATATATACACAAGAGAAGTTAAAACACATTTCCATGCAAAACCTTGAACATAAATGTCTATAGGAGCATAACTTGTAGCTGTTACATTCATCATCTGGTGAACAGATATATGATTTAGTCATACATTGAAATATTTATCAGCCATAAAAATGAGCAAAGTATTGATAATTTTGCAACATGAAGAGCCTTGAATACATTATATTATGTAAAAGAAACCAGTTACACAAGATCACATATTAAATTTTTCCATTCATAAGAATGTTGATAATAGGGAATACTGAGAGATTGAAAGTATATTAGTGGTTATTTTGGTGAGGCAAGAATGCAGTGGAAAATGGAAGAGATTGAGTTTTCATTTATTTAATTAATAGGTTTTATTTTTAAAACAATTTTAGGTTTACAGAACAAACTAGCATAAAGTGCTGAAAATTGACATATACCTCTTCTTCTCTCACACAATTTCCCTATGATTATCATCTTGCATTACTTTGGTACATCTGTATAAGGGATGGATTGATATTAATACATCAGTCCATCATTTGTTCCAAGTGTGAAGTTTCCAATTTCTCCACATAATCCCTAACAATGATTTTGCTGTTATAAAAATTTTACTCCACATCACATTTCCTTAAAAGTGATCATTATAGTAGAGTGCTTTATTGAGCTCTATCATAGATAACATTGTTTCACTCTTGGTGTTGTAGAGTGCTATGTTTTTTGATAAACATGTAATGGCATGTATCCACTATTAAATTACTTTATAGAACAGCTTCATTGCCATAATTTGCAATCTGTCTATACATTGTTCACTGCCCAAGAGTCCTGGCAACCACTGATCTTTTGTTCTCTTTATGTATTTGCCCTTCACAGAATGGTATACACTTAGAATCATACAGTGTGTAGCTTATTCATACTAGATTTTTTCCACTCAGCATTATGTATTTAAGGTTCCTCCATGATTTTATGTGGCTTGAAATGTCATTTCTTTTCATTAATTAATAATACTCCAATGTCATTGTATGGATGTATGAGAGTCTGTGTGAGCACTGACCTATTCAAAGACATTACTGTTGCTTCTAATTTATGAAAATTGGTGATTCATTTATAAAAATCCATTGTTTAGGCTTCTATATAGCCATAAATTTTCAACTTCTTTGGAATACCCCAGGAGCATGATTCCTGAACCGTATATTGTTGAGCTTTGTGAGAAACTGCCAAACTCTTCCAAAGTTCCTGGAGCACCTTGCTTTTCTACTGGCAATAAATGAGCATTCTTGTTTCTCCACTTCCTCCTCAGTACTTTGTGCTGTCCGTCAGTGTTGGGGTTTAAGCCATTCAGAGAGATATATAATATTGTCTGAGGTTTTCTTGTGAGGAGAAAGAATGTTGCAAAATAAACTATGGTGATGATTGCAACTATCTGAGAGTATTCCAAAATCATTGAACTATTCATTTTTAAATGTGGATCCATTGTTTCTTAATTATATCTCAATTAAGTGCTCTATTATAATAATACACTTTTAGGAAAATGTGATGTGGAATAAAATTTTTATAAGAGCAAAATAATTGTTAGGGATTATGTGGAGAAATTGGAAACCTCATATTTGCTGATTGGAATGTAAAATGATGAAGCCACTTTTGATAACTTTGGTGTTAGCTCATATTTAACTTTATAATTGCTGTGTTACTAGGAAATTTTAATCCTGTGTATATACACCCAAATTGTTGAAAACTGATATTCAAACAATTTCTTTTATATTTGTATTCATGGAAGATTTACTCATAACAGCAAAAAAGCATAAGCAACCTTAATGTCCATCAAGGGATGAACAGAAAAACAAATTGTAGCATACACATACAAAGGGATATTATTTAGTAATAAAAAACAAAGAAATAGGATGAGGGCAAGAAGGCAGCTTAGTGAGGTGAGGAATTAATTCATCCTCCAGTTCATCCTCCAGAGCAGCTAGAAAATATCTAGGAACAGTACAGAACATCTCATGGGTCTAAATCAAATCAGACACGCAGTGTACACCAATCTGGACAATCTGGACTGCCTGAGACCCCACACAGAATTGCAATCCCACAAACTGTCGAGGTCAGCACCCATCCCCAACTGGCTTGGCAGCCTGGCACCCTGAACATAAAGGAAATAGACTTTACTACAGCAAGGACATACATCAACCTCCACTTGCAGAAATAATTAACAAATTCTGACTACTAAAATATGGGCCTCCAGCACAGAGAAAACTGGAATAAGTGTTAAAGTTTCTAGGAGCTTTTCCCTGGCAGAGAAAATGTTGGTTTGATGGGTTAAAAAACAAGACTTTTTGAGTTGGATAGCACAAAACACTACCAAAGGGCTGGACATAGGTTTCCAGGAAGATGGTGGAAGAAAGGGTTCTGGGAATAAGTTGGAATAGGATAAGTTGAGTTCAACCCTGCTTCAAGGAACAGCTAGAGAAGGGATGGGAAGGAAACTGAGATATTGACTCCAGGGTACATGTAACCCAAGTGGTTCTTCTACACCACATACAAAAGCCTTGGTTACAAAAATTGAAGAATTGAGAAGCAGAGAACTGGAGACCATCCAGCTGATGCAAAGAGCCTAACACATCCCTTTCCAAATGGAAGACCAAAGCTCTCAGGACCATGGATTGGAGATTGGGACTAGATAACCTCTACTTCTGTGTCTTCCATGCTGTACCCTGATCCTATACTCCAATATCTTCCTGAGCAGCACCACAAATACACATCCCTTGCACCACACATTTACAACCCCCACAACATGCACCCCATTCTCAAAGGCAATAGTATAGCATCCTCAAACTGTGCCTATACTTGCAATGCAACATATCATGAGACTGTTATGCACCACCAAGCATCCCACATCCTGTGCCACATTTGGCCCACAAGTACAAAATTTTAGACTACTGAAGGAAATCAACTTACAAAGTATACCAATCAAGAGATTTACATGACAGAAAACAACAGAAGATCACTGAGCATATGACAGAAAACAACAGAAGATCACTGAGTATATAATGATGCAGAGAGATATAGCTTTGCATAATGACCTAATTAAAACAATGAAGGAGATGCAGGTTTTGGAACAACTAATCAAAGATGTTCATATAATTCTACTAAAGAATATCAATGGAATGGCTAATGACATAAAGGAGCTCAAGAAGACACTAGAGAAGCACAAAGAAGAATTTGGAAGAATAATAGAAAAATAGCGGATGTCACAAAGATTAAAGATACTGTAGACCAAGGAAAAAATATATTTCAGACACACAACAGAACATTTGAAGAGGCAGAAGAAAGAATAAGTGAACTAGGTGACAGGACAACTGATTTCAAATATTCAAAAAAGCAAGTCACAAAAAAGATGGAAAATTTTGAATTGGATTTCAGGGAAATGATGGACAAAGCAAAGTGCACACATATAAGAATCATTGGTATCCCAGAAGAGGAAATAGGTGTAAAGAGCTCAGAAGATTAGTTGAGGACACAACAGGAGAAACATTTCAACCCTTATAAAGGACACAAATGCACAAATCAAAGAAGTCCAATAAACTCTAAATAGGATAAATCCAAATAAGCCTTCCCCAAGATATATGTTAATCAGTCTTTTAATTATTGAAGAGAAGCAGAAAATCCTGAAGACCTCAAGAGAAAACTAATCTACTACATGCAAAGGTAACCACATAAGACTGAGTTCAGACTATTCAATTGGCACTATAGAGGCAAGAAGACAGTGGCATGATATATTTAAGATCCTGAAAGAGAAAGACTTCCAGCCAGGAATTCTGTACCCAGCCAAATTATCCTTCAAAACTGAGGAAGAGATTAAAATTTTCACAAACAAATAAATCCTAAAAGAATTTGATAACAAGAAACCAGCCCTACAAGAAGTACTAAAGGGAGGTTTACCAGTTAAGAAAAAAAGACTGAAGAGGGAAGTCTGGAGGAGGGCACAGAATTGGAGAGTACCAGTACAAGGTAATTTAAAGGATAAAAAGAGATAGAAGGAAAAGAATATATAGATCTGACAAACACAATCCAAAGGATAAGATGGTAGATTCAAGAAATATCTTTTCAGTAATAACTTTTAATATTAATGGACTAAATTTACAAGAAAAGAGAAACTGATTGACAAAATGTATTAATGGATATAATCCAGATATATGCTGCTTTAAAAGACTCATCTGAGACACAAGGATACAAATAGATTGAAAATGAGAGGATGGACAAAATATCCCACAAAAACTGTAAGCAATAGAAAGGAGTACTAGCTATACTAATATCAGACAAAATAGATTTTAAATGTAAAGATATCATAAAAAACAAAGAAGGACACTATATATTACTAAAAGAGACAAAGAAGGATGGAGAAGAAATAACAGTCATAAATGTCTATGCTCCCAATCAAGGGGATACAAAGTATGAGACAGATATTGGCAAAACTGAAGGAAGTGATAGATGTTTCAACAGTGATAGTAGGAAACTTCAATACATCACTGTCCTCTATAGAGGGAACAAGCAAACAGAAGACCGACAAGGAAATAGAGAAGTTAAAGAACTGGAAAAAGGAATTAGTCTTAACAGATAGATACTTGTCATTACACTCCAAAAGACCAGGATATATGTTCTTCTCTAGTGTTCGTGGAACATTCTCAAGGATAGATCACATGCTGGGGCACAAAACAGGGCTTCATAAATTTAAAAGTATTCAATTATTCAAAACACTTTCTCTGATCACAATGGAATGAAGCTGGAGATCAATAACCACCAAAGAATGAGAATATTCACAAATATATGGAGATTAAATAACACATTCAAACAATCAATTGGTCAAAGGAAAAATTGCTGGAGAAATCAGTAGCCATCTGGAGATGAATAAAAATGAGAAAATAGCATATAACAACTTATGGGATGTGGCAAAGGCTGTGCTGAAAGGGAAATTTATTGCCCTAAATGCCAATATTAGAAAACAAGAAATAACAAAAACTCAAGGACTTAACTACTTTCCAGGTGGAACTTGGAAAAAATGGCAAGCTAACCCCAAATAGGACAAGGGAAATAACAAAGATTAAAGCAAGGTTAAATGAATGGGTGAAACAATAGAGAGAATCAATAAAACCAAAAGTTGGTTCTTTGAGAAAATCATTAAAATCAATGAGCTACTAGCAAGGCTGACAAAGAAAAAAAAAAGGGAGAGGATGCAAATAAATAAAACAAAAAATTAGAGAGGGGACATTTCCACAGACCCTAGAGAAATAAAAGAAATAATAAGATGACACTATGAACAAGTTTATACCAACAAACTAGACAATGTAGATGAGGTGGACAAATTCCTGGAAACACACAAACTAGCTACACGTATATGAAATAGAAAATCTCAACAAACCAGTTACAAATAAAGAGATTCAATCAGTCATCAAAAATATTCTCACAAAGAACAGCCCAGGGGCAGATGGCTTCACATTACAAAAAGTGCTCACACCAGTTCTGCTCAAATTTTTCCAAAAATTGAGGGAAAAGGAACACTACCTATCTAATTTTATGAAGCTAACATCACTTTAATAAAGCCGAGTGAAGATGCTACAATAAAGGAAAACCACAGGTCAATTTCCCTAATGAACATAGATGTGAAAATTGTCAACAAAATATTAGCAAATCTATTCCAACAATACATTAAGTGAATTATACACCACAACTAAGTGGAGTTTATACCAGGAATGCAAGGATTTTTCAACACAAGAAAATCAGTTAATGTAATAAGACATCATTTGAAAATCATTAACAAATCAAATGGGGAAAATCACATGATCATTCCGATTAATGCTGAAAAAGCATTCAAAAAATTCAATATCCTTTTCTGATAAAAACACTTCAAAAGATAGGAATTAAAAGTAACTTCCTCAATATGATAAAACACATGTATGAAGAACCCATTACCAGCATTGTATTCAATGGAGATAGACTGAAAGTTCTACCCCTAAGATCAGGAATGAGACCAGAATGCCCTCTGTCACCACTATTATTCAAAATTGTGTTAAAAGTACTAGCTAGAGCAATCAGGCTGGACAAAGAAATAAAAGGGATCCAAATTGGAAAGGAAGAAGCAAAACTTTCATTATTTGCAGGTGACATGATTCTATATTTGGAAAATACTGAGAAATCTACAACAAAGTCACTTGTGCTAATAAACAAATTCAGCAAGGTGGCAAGATATAAAATTAATATGCAAAAATCAGTATTGCTTCTATACACAAGCAATGACCTAAATGAGGACTCAGATAATGAGAAAACTCCATTCAAAATAGCAACTAAAA
This sequence comes from Myrmecophaga tridactyla, assembly GCA_004026745.1. NCBI lineage: Eukaryota > Metazoa > Chordata > Mammalia > Pilosa > Myrmecophagidae > Myrmecophaga > Myrmecophaga tridactyla. The sequence goes on from PVIY010010108.1 coordinate 14,272, forward strand.
TAATCACATACCTAGGAATGAACTTAAGTTGAGATGTAAAGGACTGTACACCCAAGTTAAGTACATGACATTGCTAAAAGTAATCAAAGAGGATCTAAAAAGGTAGGAAGGCATTCCCTGCTCATGGAAAGGTAGGTTAAATGTAGTTAAATGTCAATTCTACCCAAATTGAGCTATACATGCAATGCAGTACCAATCAAAATTCCAACAACCTACCCTGAAGACTTAAAAAACCTACTTCCAAATTCATCTGGAAACGAAAGAGACCCTGAATAGGTAAAAGCATCTTTAAAAAAAGAATGAAGTGAGAGAATTTACACTTCCTGATTTGAGAACTTATAAATCCACAGTGGTCAAAAGAGCATAGAGATAGAAGTATTGACCAACAGAATCAAATGGAGAGTGCAGAAATAAACCACCAAATCTATGGTCAACTGATTTTTGACAAGGTCCTCAAATCCATTGAACTGGGAAAAAATAGTGCTTTCAATAATTGAGCTTGGGAGAATGAGATATCAATAGCAAAAAGAATGAAAGAGGACCATTACCTTACATCTTATACAAAAATTAACTCAAAGTGAATCAAACACCTATATATAAGAAGTAGGACCTTAAAGATTCTAGAAGAAAATGTAGGGAAACATCTTCAAGACCCAGTGAAAAGAGGTAGCTTTTTAAGCTTTGCACCCAACGCAAAAGCAACAATAGAAAAAATAGATAAATGGGAACTTCTCATTATCAAATGCTTTTGCACCTCAAAAGACTGTCAAAAAGCTGGAGAGTCAGTCAACTCAATGTGAGAAAACGTTTGGAAATCACATAATAGAAAACAGTTTGATATCCTGTATACATAAAAAAACAAAAGAATGAACAATCCAATTATAAAATGATCTAAAGTTATGAATAGGTTTTATTCTGAAGAGCAAATATAGACAGCTCAAAAATACATGAAGAAATGCTCATTTTCATAAGCTAAAAGGGGCTACGTATCAAAACTTGTAGCCTCTAAAGACTACAATGAGATACCACCTCACACCTATAAGAATGGCTGTTATTAAACAAATAGAAAAGTACAAATGTTGGGAAGGATGTGGACAAATTGGGACACTTATCCACTGCTGATGGGAATGGTACAGCCACTATTGAAGTCAGTTTTGTGGTTCCTTAGGAAACTAAATACAAGATTTTGCTATGACCCAGCAGTACCATTACTGAGTATATACCCTGGAGAGCTGAAAGCAGTGACACGAACAGATATTTGCACTGTGATGTTCATAGCCACATCATTCACAATCACCAATAGATGGAAACAATCCAAGGACCCATCAACAGATGCATGGATTAACAAAATGTGGTTGTGTGTGTGTGTGTGTGTGTGTGTGATGGAATATTATGCAGCAGTAAGAAGAAATGACATCCTGAAGCATATATCAAGATGGATGAGCCTGGGGGACATAATGCAGTGACATAAGCCAAGCACAAAAGTATAGATTCTGTATGACTCCACTATTATGACCACAGTAAAGATAAAATCAGAGGTTTATAATACAAAATATAGGGGATTTAGATATACATAGAAACTAGAGATGGGTGAACAGTTAGCTAATGAGGTAGAATTCAAATGTAAGGTATTCACAAAAAGAAATATGTGGTCCATTTCCTCATATAGTGTCTGGAATTAGAAGAGACACTATATATTGATTACAAAGTAGATGACTATAATATCCTTAGGCATGTTGTGAAAACAGGATTTAATGGCAGATATGCTGATTCGAAATGATGTATGGACCCTAAAAAAGCCATGTTTTAATCCTAATCCCATTTTGTAAAGGCAACCATTTCTTCTAATCCCTATTCTGTATTGAATATTTGAAACTGTAATTAAATCATCTCCCTGGAGATGTGATTTAATCAAGAGTGGTTGTTAAACTGGATTAGCTGGTGGCATGTCTCCACCCATTTGGGTGGGTCTTCATAAGTTTCTGGAGTCTTATAAAAGTGGAAATGTTTTGGAGAATGAAGGAGATTCAGAGAGTAAAACATGCAGCAGCACCATGAAGCAGAGACTCACAAGCCAGCAATGTTTGGAGATGACGAAGGAAAATGTCTCCTGGGGAGCTTTGTGAAACCAGAAACCAGGAGGGAAAGCTAGCAGATGATGCCATGTTCACTATGTTTCCTTCCAGCTGAGAGAGAAGCCCTGACTGAGTTCACCACGTACCTTCTCACTTGAGAGAGAGACCCTAAATTTCATCGGCCTTCTTTAACCAAAGTATCTTTCTCTGGATGCCTTTGATTGAACATTTCTATAGACTTGCTTTAATTGGGATATTTTCTCAGCCTTAGAACTGTAAGCTAGCAACTTACTAAATTCCCTCTTTAAAAAGCCATTCTGCTTCTGGTATATTGCATTCTTGCAGCTAGCAACTTAGAACAGCAGATAATGGAGAAAAAATCATAATCTAGATGGGGAGGGTGGATCATTATGTGAGTTCAACCAAATCAATACTACAGATGCTGATGTCAGTTATAGAATACTGTGGATCTCTGAGCTGTGAATTCCAAGAATTCTGAAACATGATTGAATGTCACCCATTTTATTTTGCTGTTTATTTTTGTATCACTTTCACTAGGATGTAAATGCTGTGAAGGTGGAAACATTGTGTAAATTCCCACTTAGTCCCAGAAAAGCTTAGGTTCTGGAACATTTTAGAATATTGATAAATGTTTGTTATTTAAATAATTGATCTCAAGAGGGCCTAAAATGCATCATAAAGCTCCTGCCTTTATTCCATCCAACACTCATATAGATTAAACTTCCAAGATCCAGATAATCCTGGAGGTTCTTTTTCAATGGGATTTCTTAATTAGTGCTGTTTATTCAAGAATAACTGAGAATTTGAGGGGCAAATATTCACAAGTTTATCACAAGTCTGTACTATATGAATGAGTGAATTAGTGTTTACACCTACTCTATGTTCAAAAGGAAATGTATCTTTCTTTATAACTGAAATAAATTTCCACCTCCTTACACAAATACCTCTCCATTTTTTGCCACAAGCCACTTGGCAACAAAATGTTTAAAGTGGGGAACAATATATTGCCTAACTCAGAGTTATGAGAACTTTACCTTCCCAGATGCCCACAATATTCCAGGCATGATAACCTTATTTACTTTTCATATTTAAATTAATTTAAATTCCAATTAACTATAACGAAAGGCATTTTAAATGGAAATTTATACCAATCATGCATTACTCATAAGTTATCTATTTATTTATATATCCCATTAATCATGTTTATACATATACATTTTAACCATACAGAATAGATATAGCACATCATTTTGTATGGTACACATTTCAGTTACATTCAGTGTTATTTTCTGATTCACCCCAGTAATTATAACTTCATTCAATGTTGAATAAAATATAAGAATTGGACCATTTAATAGAAATTTCAGCAGCAATATTTACTTCACATACTTTTGCATGTGCTAATCTATTTGGGGAAAGTTTAATTTCCTTTCCTACTAGTTATAAAATTATGCATTCAGCATTGCTGTATCTCTTCAAAATCCTACTTATGCCATATTCTGGATTTGTAATCAGATTAATCAGTGAAGAATTCTTGTCATAGATCTATTCCCCTTCTGGTGATTCTGATGTGAGCCCTAACTGAATAATTTTCAATTGATTTTCACATTGGAATTTTTTTTAGCATGAGAGCCTTCATGCTGATGGAGGAATTTGAAATCACTAAATACTTCCTTCATTCATTAAACTGAGATTTAATAAATCATTTTTTATGTTCATTTCATTAAATATTTTCTCCAGATACCTTCTCCAACATTAATTATTGGTTGTTCTTCAAGTGTCTGTTCATCCTGTTCAGTATTTTTCTGTTGCATTTTTAGCTTTAAGAGTTATTATTACTCTACATTTTTCTCATCTGCACCTAGGCTGATGTTAGCTGACATGACTTCCAGGTCATTATAGACATAGAGTACCTCCAAGTGTAGTTCACTTATGTTTTTAAGGATAAATGACAAATAAAGGTGTTATCACATTGATTACATTGGCACAGAATTATACTCCTGTGTAGGTTCTCTCATTTTTTGAACATTAGAGCTTTGGCTGTAGGCTCCTCTGTATTCATTATATTCATAGGTGAGTTCTCTCATATTGTCTAAATTTGGAAGATTAAACTGAAGGATTTCTCACATATTTGTCACCCATATTTATTTGTCTCTAATGAGAGATCTCTCATGTCTTCTAAAGTTAAAACTTTTTGTGAATGTTTTCCTCGTGTTGTCTAAAGGAAGAATTTTGACTGAAGGCTTTCCCACAATTTAACACCCATATTTTTTATCTATAATGTGAGATCTCTCACATTTTCTAATTCTGAAACTTTTTTGAATGTTTTCCCACATAAATGACATTTATACTGTTACTCTACAGTGTGAATTTTCTCATGTTGTCTAAGGGTATATATTTGACTGAAGGCTTTACCACATAGATGATGTTCATATGGTTTCTCTCCAGTGTGAATTTTCTCATGTTGCCTAAGGATAAATATTTGACTGAAGGTTTTCCTACATTGATGACATTCATATGGTTTCTCTCCAGTATGAGTTCCTTCATGTCATCTGAGATTGGAAGATTTACTGCAGGGTTTCCCACATACTTGGTACCCATACTTTTTTCTTACATTATGTGTTTTCTTGTGTTTCCTATGATCAGAATTTTTATGAAGGCTTCATTGTGTATATGACTGTTATGTGATTTGCTTATAGTGTTAATTTGTTCGCATTAATTGAAGGATGCCTGGTCACTGAGGAATTCTTGAAGTATTTTGCTAATATAGGATTTCTTTCCAATTTGAGTGGACACATATTGGTCAATATGGAGTTGTGAATGAATTCTTCCAAATTGTTACTTTCAATGGTATGCCCTTGAATGTGACACCTCTGCTGTTGTGAAAGAGAGATGTTTAAAAGTTTGATCTTACATAATCATTAATTCAATAATCTATGTATCAATTCTATGCTAATCATTTTGGGAGACACCACTTAAAATTTTTCACCTTAGTTACATGATTTAATTTGCTGGAACAGACTTTATCCTCCACAGCATCTGGATTTAAGGGTTATTTAATAAATCTTGAAGACTTCACTGTTTCAAAAATTAGGTATATGTATGGTATTCCCACAATTGTACTTTTATAAGACCTCTGGATATGGTTTTGAGTTCATATTAATAAACTGTCCAAAACTTTTACTGGTACAGTGCTTAACTGCACCTTTAATAGAAGGTGCAGGTGATTGTATTGCATTCCTGATTTATTGCATTCTATGTTCTCTATTTGAATGTCCAGTGTTCATACCCAAGAAACATACTGTTGACTAAATGGTAGTAGATGTGTCATTCCTAAGGAAATGTTGCATGGATATCTTTTCCTGTTTTCTAAGGTCACATTCTCTGACTGAAATGATTGAAAACAAATGTTAAAATGCCATTAGAAGCTTGAAAAATTTTAAAAACGCCAAAACTCATGTGATATATTTCAAACATAGTTTCTTACAAGGGGGAATGAATGCAAAATTAAGGAGTAACCTAGTAAATAAAACATTTTTTCAAAAATTTGATAATTAAAAATGTGTTAATAATTTAAATAACATGAAAATAGGACATTGGGGAGGTAAAGGGAAGAAAATCCTCAAAAAGGATGATGTTGACAAATGCTATTATGTTAGAGGTTGATTGCAATAAGTATATTAATAAATTCAAGGACAATGGGAGATGGATACTTGAATAGAGATTAGTACATGTGAAGAATAATGACCTGTTGAGGATTTCCTGTCATTATTCTTGCCCACAATTAAGAGAATATCACTCACTTAAAGAAAATTTCAATTAATATTTCCAAGAATCTGCAAATTCGTTGACCAAGTTCTCCTTGCATTGAAGCACATGTTCTTGGAGTTCACCTAAACCACAGCCTATGGAAAATTCTAACACTTCTTTCCACAGTTCCTCTCCTTCCTCCAACTTGGAAATCAAATCTGATTCACATAACTGTTTATGGGAAAGAAATACAAGGGATTTTGATATATGCATTGATTACGGGGCATTAGTATTAAGGTCACGGCATGCTATGGAAAAAAGTTAACATTGAAGGTCAAACAGGGCAGCACAACTTGAAAGCACCATATTGGTAATCCTCCAACAGCAAAGGGATGCTTGACATTGTGCCAAATGACATATAGGGCCTGTGGTTTTTGATGCCCATGTATGAATTCAAATCCTGCAGTCACTTCACTCTCCACAGTGGTTAAATAGTATTTTTAAAATAATCCACTAAACATAAGATCCACCAGAAAGATGTTATATATAGAAAAGTGTATGCCTGTTAATTTCTATTGTTTTGTATAGCATAATAATTACTTAGATGATATTTAATCAATTTATATATCCATTTAAATAATATTTATTGAGCTCTCAGTATAGCTCTGAATATCTGAGATTAAGTAGTAAGAAACAAATTAAATTTTAGTCAGGAAATTAAAATTCCAGTGGTGTGAAAAATGAGAATTAAATAAAAAATTGAAGAACCAAATTTCTTGCAGATAGTTTTAAGTTTTATGAAAGAATAATGTCAGAGGTTGTTGTGGTGTGTGGGGAAGCACTTCCAGATACTTGTTAATTAGGTAAAAGATAGATTAAATAGATTAGAGAGGCAAGCAGACAAATAGGTACATTGATAAAAATAAACTTCTGAAATGCCAATGGACATGAAATGATTGATAGTTTCCAACATCACATCTATGAACAGCTTTCTCTGGAGTATGCCCATCAGGTCCCACTTTTCCTGGGTGAAGTCTATAGCTACATCTGTGAAGTTCACTGATTCCTCAAACATCAGACATACAGACTCAGGCAGCACCATCCATACTAATGTTGTAGTAATGTGACAGATGAAAGCACTGACAAATGGAGAGCTTGTCTATAAAGAAATTCAAGTTGTGTTTGGGATTCCAGTCACATCATTCTCAGTGCTGACTTGGCATCTATATGTAAGATACACTTACAAAGACTTGCACACTGTGAACAGTTTCATTATAAGTTAATATCACATGAGTTGTGATGTGATATAACATGGATATTGAGTAAAAGACTAGTAGTAATGATTTCCAGGTGAAGATCTTACACTTTGCACTTGAAAAATTATAATGCACTCTTCTCTACCAATTTCAAATAAATCTACAGACTCACAACAATAGATGCAATGTCCATGATCTGTCACATTTTAACCATGGCCAGAGTTTGATTTTTCTACCTGTCCCTAAAATGACCTTGTTTTTCACATTTATGAAATCGTTTAACAAAATTTTATGAATTAAGGAAGATCTTTTGTCTTATATGTTAAGTGCTTTCTACCTAGCAAATACTTATTAGTATCTCTGGTACTTTCTAAAATAAAATTACCATGATTACTAAAGTCCCTCTTCTATAGGCACAGGCAAAATCAAGGGGAAAATATTTCCTATTAATTACTCCCTTTTTTCAATTTTACATGAAGTTTATTTATAAAGAGGGAAAATGGTTAGCTAGGTACAAGGTGGTAATGAGAATTTCAAACATCTGCTCAAAATCTGTAGATATATTCTATCTATATACACTTTAAGATGCTTACTATTGCAGAAAATAAATATCATTTCATTGTACTCTTTGGCCTAATGTCTCTAGTGCTTCCCTGAAGACTACAAATCCCCATCTCATAACCTTTAACGCTGAATTGATTGAATTCATCTGATCAAACATTTGCCTCCACGTTGGACTTTCAAATTGTGCCCTCACTCATCTTTATCACATTTTGTCACCACAGTACTAAGCCCATCACTTCTACCAACTAGGCTAATGAGGGAATTAGTTACCCATCAAGGCCATGAGTTACATCTCTTCTCTGAATAGGCAGTCTTAATTGAGGCAGGAACAAATTAGTGTAAATGTTGGAATGGAGATTATTTCTTAGTCCCTGACCCTCTGTAATTAGCCCTGAGTCCTGGCCTTTCTTAAATAGATTTCAGATCCTTGAATACCTTCTGAGTTCACTTAGAATATTAAGGCTAACTGGGGAATTCTGCCCATATTTTGTCAAATGGAATGTGATTTCAGTAGAGATAGCAATCCCCTTCTCACCAAGTGTTACATTGTCAATAGTTTGACTGTTGGTTCTTTTCCTGCAGTTTTTCACTCTCAAACAGGACAGTCACAAGCAGGCAATGCTGAAAATGGATAAAGGTTCCATGAGACTCAAGATATGTGCACCATTTCCAAAGCCAGCTCTCATGAATTCCAAAACTCTCACTGGGAATATCCCAGCACCCAAACTATAGAAGCAGGCAGAGTGCCCAAGAAAAAGAGGAGCAAGTGTCTCATCTCTGAGTGCCACAAGTAAGTCCATGGCTACCATTTCTAAGAAAGAAAATATGGACCCAGATTTTTTATGGATGTGAACATGAAAACCATTGAGTTTTATTTGCTAATTAGTGCACAATGTTCGGAACTTTATATTCTCTTCCAGATTTGAAAACATAGTGCAAATTAATCACTTACATTCAAACATGGAATTTTTCAGATTTAAGTTTTCCTGGTTTATGAACTACCATTGATTAATCAATATCTCCCATCCTCTGGGTACTGACTCCATTCATGCTCTACAAAGCTCCTGCCCTTTAATATACACATGACCTAAGTCATTTCTGTTTCCTCACATGTATTTCTAGATATATCACTCCTTAAACTTGGGTTTTCAGACACTTTCCTTTTACATTTGGAAATCTTTCATGAAAATTAAAATCTCCTCATGTTGGAGGTAGTCAACTTGAGGTACTATTTCATTTGGAGTGATCAATGCCACCCATCCTTCAAATCTAGCCCTTCTTCACAAAGAAGCAGGGGTATAGGGTGTGTTGGTTTGAAATTGTTATGTACCCCCAGAAAAGCCATCTCCTTTAAGCTGTTCCAATACTGCTGACTGCGATGTTTTTCATTGAGATGTTTCCCCAGAAAGTGACTCACCCAGTTGTGGGTGGGACCTGTCGAGTAGGTGGCTTCTATGTATATGTGTCCCCACCCATTCAAGATATGGTCACTTACTGGAGCCCTTTAACAGGGAACCATTTTGGAAAAAGTTTCAGAGTCCACACAACTGGAGATTTTTGGAGAAGAAGAAAGAAAACACCCCCAGGGAAGCCTTATGAAATCAAGAGAGAAAACTAACAGACTTATCCATGTGTCATCTCAGTTGACAGAGGTTTCCCAGATAGCATCAGCATTTCTTGACTAACAGAAACCACTTCTTTGTGCCTTCATTTGGACATTTTCGTGGACTGAGGACTGTAAACTTGCAATTTTTAAGTCAAGAAAAATGTATTAAAAATGTGACTGATTATTTACATAGATTCACTTATTTTGTCCTCATCTTAATCCTCATGATTGTAGTTTACTCATCAACTTAATATAGAACATGAACAGAAGTTCAGATAAGTTTGATAACATGAATAAGTCACATGGTTGGAAAATTATATAGCTAGAATTTAAATTTTTCTTTGCCTGTTCACCATGCTGAAATTCCCACAGTGCTATGCACCACATTAAAATTTTACCCAGAATGTCCCATCTCACATTAACCAGAAGCCACACCCTGTGATCACAACCACTCCTCTTTTGCTTGTCTACACTGTTACTCCTCCTGCATTGATCACCATTCTGGTTTGCTAGTTGCTGGAGTACAATATCACAGAAACAGAAAGGATTTTAAAAAGGGGAAGTTTATTAAGCTGAAATTTTATAGTTTGAAGACTGTGAAAATATCCCAATTAAAGCAGGTGTATAAAAATGTCCAAATTAAGGCACTAACGAAAATTTGCCTTCAGACAAGAAATGTTGATGAAGTTCAGGGTTTCTCTCAGCTGGAAAGGCATGTGTTGAACATGACAAAGTCTGCTAGTTTTCTCTCCAGACTTCTTGTTTCATAAGCTCCCTGGGGCATTTTCCAAAGGTCTGTGGCTGTGTGCACTCTCATGGTTCTCATGGCTCTGAAAATGGCCTCTCTCCAAAATGGTTCCTTTTTTAAAGAATTCCAGAAGCTAATCAAGACTCACCTGGAATGGGTGGAATTACATCTCCCTCTAATGAAAGACTTTAATTTTTTTTCATAAGCTGGCACCAGAATTCAAACCTGCATCTCCAGCATGGCAGGAAAGAACTCTACCTGCTGAGCCATGTGGCTCGCCCAATTGTTTTTTAACATAGGCAGGCACCAGGAATCCTACCCAGGTCTCCCACATGGCAGGGAAGTACTCTGCCACTGAGCCAGTGTGGCCCACCCTTCTAATGAAAGATTAATACCAACAGTTGACTGAGTCACAGTTCCATGGAGATAACCTAATCAATTTTCCAAACTATAGTACTGAATAGAGATTAAAAGATTCTGTGGTGTGTGAGGGTAGTTCAGTGTAAGAATTCTCACCTCCCATGCAGGAGACCTGGGTTTAATTTCCAGCCCATGCACTTACCAAACAATAAAACAAGCAAAACAAACAAATAAATAAAACAAAAATTCAACAAATGCTGCTGCAATAAGGGGATACTCAGAAAGGAAAAGAATGAAATGTGGCTACTGCCACACAGCATACAAAAAAAAAAGATTCCACTGCTCTGACAAGATTAGATCACCATTAAAACAAGAATTTTCTAAGGCAAATAATCCTTTCAACAAGAAGAATGCCTCTTGCCAAACATCATCCCCTTTCTCACATTTCTGCTCATTTTTACTGACTACTGTAATCCATACCCATTTCAACAAATGCTTACTAAGTCTAACATTTTACTTTTATGTCCCTCTTACTATTTGTTATATCCACTGATAAAGACCCAAATAGGAGGTGACTTCAAATACCTGCGCTCCACAATTGCCACTGACACAGTACATGAGTAGAATGCTGTTTTTGGTATAAAAAAACATATTGTAGTGGCTATTGAATATATTTGGCAGCTCTATTGTCTTGAAAAATTATTCTTCCATCCTCTAAATGCTTAAGTTTTCTCCATAGCCTTTGATTCTCACTAATTCTCATATTTCCCATCACATTCAACAGATAAAACTAATTCCTAATTAGCAGATGGGTCATGTAATTTTGAAAATTACCCTTAGTACTATAATATCTCCAAACATTTATTGCATTCATAGGCATTGGCTACTTCTCTCTTTTTAGCTCGAAAATTTGCATTGCCTCTGGCTGAGTCCATTGGTTCCAAATTAACTCTTCCTTTCCTATTTTGTTAGCAATAATATCATTGATTATAAATCCAGTCTCCTTTCCCAGAAACCCCTCATTCTTCTTACAATCCATATGATCACTTAAACTCATTTGTCTCTTCCATATTAAAACCTTTATTTCCTCTTAACCTATTTATCTCTCAGGATGCTGCTCTCCTGTTTCTCCATTAGCACTGTTTCTCCCACTCACCCTTTGACTCACAAAGATTGCCAATGATTCCTGAAAGGTAAATCTTGCTAATTTAATAATCAATGATCTCCACATAAACAAATCCTTACTTGGAACCAAAGAAGAACTGAACGATGTTTTCCATTTGAGAACATTCTTTTTCCTTGCTTAATCTGATCTCTTAGTCTCTTGACTGTTTTCAAAATACTCTAATCACCCCTTCCACTTCTCATCTGCAATGAACAACTCAGAAAACTATTGGAGGGGTACCTAGGTGGTTAAGTGGTAGAATGCTTACCTTCCATGTGGGAGATACCCAGGTTCAATTCCCAGACCATGAACATTCCCACACAAAAAGCCACTTTTGGAACATCTGAAATCTAAACACTAGTCCTTCCTCACTCCTACTTTTATACATTATTCTGACATGCTCATATATTTACTCAATTGCTTTTAAATTCCTTCATCCCTATCTCTGAATTGAAAGAGACAAAACACTTGTTGGTTTTTTTGCTGATTTATCATGGCTACTTGCTTAATTATATGCACCCAAAATGGAATATATTTCAGAAAATAACCTCTCATCCCCCAAATAAACATTTTTTAAAATATTTATACTTTCTCTTTTAGTTTCCAATCTTAATTAATGACTCCACCAGGAATCCAGAGATTGATCCTTTACATGTCCACTCATAATGACACTAGACAATTAAACAGTGCCATTATGTCTATAATGGGCATATTTTTACCACCCATTTCTACACTGTATTAGCTGGGGTTCTCTAGAGAAACAGAATCAACAGGAGATAAGTGTAAATATAAAGTATATAAAAGTGTCTCTCATAACCAAGTGGATGTAGAGACCAAGGTATATAGGGCAGGACAACAGCTGACAGCTCCAATGAAGGTTCTAAACTCCCAGGAGAGGCTGGCTTGGAAACTGAGTATATAAGAATCCAAGAGGTTTGGGGAAAGCCACAAGCTGGCAGATCCAATGAAGGTCTTCAACAAACTCTCAGGAGAGACTGGTTAGGCAACCATGAGGATGGAACAGTCCAAGATCTGTAGGGCAGGCCATAAGCTGGCAGCTCCAATGAAGGTCCTCAATGAACTCTCAGGAGAGACTGGCTTTTTGAAATAGGAAGAGTGATTGTCTCTTCTGAATCCTTCTCAAAACCATTCCAGTGACTAGATTAAGTGTCACTCATGTTAGAGGATACTCCCCATAGCTGAAATGCAGTCAGCTATGGATGATCATGATTTAAGTTCATGAAATATCCTCACAGCAACAGAAAGGCCAGTGCTTGCCCAACTAGATAACCAGGCACCACCACCTCACCAAGTTGACACATGAACCTGACCATGACATACCGAATCCACAAACATGCCTTACAACCCCATACTCATTTTCTTGCATTGTACATTTAAATGTTAATTCTTCAGAGATGTTATCACTAACTGCCACCAATATTTACCTTTACATTGCCTTCCCCCTTGACTTAATTAAAACTCTAACATTCTCGTTTTTCTGTAAGTAAGTATGGCATGCCTCCCTCTTTCACCTCACTTTTTGGTTTAAACACAGAAAAATCAATGCCTGAGTACCAAGATGAGAGAAGTTTCCATTATAACATTATAGAAAGTGTACATTTTAAATAAGGAGAAATATGCTCACCATAACCTAACATACCCTCTGAAGACCTATCTAAAACCCCTGTAATAAAATCAAACAATTATATTCTGATTACAGATACATCTAGAAAATAAAAGAGGTCATGGTGAATATTATTTCCAGAGCTCAACAGAAACAAAATAGATTGGAAAAGCCAAAGAAGTCATGTCTTCATTGACAATATTGTCACTACACTCAAGACATCACAGCTTATTCATCCAGAATGACAGATTTGTTGGTGAACTCGTTTCATGCAGGTGATGTTCTCATGAGTTGTATAATCCAAAGAATGCATATTGATTAATTGGATGCTGATTAAGATAAGTTTAATCAATAAATATCTCTTGTAACAAAATGTTTTTCCTCCATTTAGGAAAAAACATTAGATGCAGTTACAGAAAACAGATTATATTGTTTAATTCCGCCATCCTTCTGAATGTCTTTTAGCACCTTTCTGCTTTTCTGGAGATTCCTCACTCTGTTGTGATTTTGTTCATTTTTGGATTTACTGGAGAGGAATTGTTAGTGAATCTTTAATGATCTCTATTTCTAAGAGGCCTAGTGAGTTACCAATATTTTCTCAAAGTGTGTGTTCAGTGTGATCTGAATTTAAATATAAATATTTCTGATGAAATATTATATTCAAGGGAAAAGTATGTTTCTTGATTCTTGAGGGTGCATATTTCACTATCACTAAAGGGAACGGCCATCAAGAAAAGGTCACTTCAAATAAGATCTAGATCATGCTATAGGATTGTGAGACACTACAACCTAAAACAGACTAGTGATCACCAGAATAAATTAAATAATTTCATTATTGGTTTTCTTATAAATAAGATGGGAATTAGATAGTCTTTAATGAATAAGTTTCTGTGTCAAGACTTGATTTATGGAGCTGAGAAAGCTGTCTTGGAAAATATACCATATTTAGCTGTATTTATCTGAGACTTTAAATATTTGGCTTGGAAAAGGCATTGAAATTTTTTTGAGGATTAGGAAAAATTTGCAATTTTCTTTTTGTGCTCAGGAGTATGAAAATATCCCAGACATAAAACAGAAACTGTTGTGCTTTCAGGAATTGAGACCAGATTGGATGGCAGTTGAGTGGCCTGAACCAAAGGGGGAAGCCAGCTGATTTTCAGGACTTTAATGTCATGGTAACCACAAATGTCCTTCTAATACTGGCAGAAACCCACTGAAAATTTTATAGAGGCAAAGGATATGATCATATATACTTATGAAAGAGTCTTCGTAGAATGAGTGAAATAATTAAGAAAGAGATCTGTGACTTTTGAGAATTAAATGGAAATCTGATTCAAGATGGTGGCTTAGCAAGGTGTGGGATTCAGTTTATCCTCCAGAGCAGCTAGTAAGTATCCAGGAACAGTGCAGAACAAACTGCTGAGGTCACATCAGTGACCTGATGCACAGTGTACCCCAGTCTGGACCAGTGAGAACTGGTGAGTTCCCCAAGCCATGGTGGCTGGCACTGCTCCCGCACAGGTTGCATCCCAGAGGGGAAAGGAAAGTGACTTTACTAACAGCAAGGGTTGAGGGCAACCGAACACCAATTGTGAAATTAATTAACAAATTCTGACTACTAAAAATAGGCTCTGAGTTCAGCTGAACCTTGTGTAAAAGTGGAGGTTGCTGGCTTTGGCGGCAGCACAGAGAGACAAAGCTGACAGAAAAAGAAAAATGAAAAAAACCCACAATTTTTTTGGATCCAAAAATGTCTGGGCCCTGCAGGAAAGGATGGGGCACATAGGAGTTGAAGAGACGCAGAGAAATGTACCCAACTTAAACTCTTGATTGGCAACCCAAGGAACGCGATCCTGTTCTGAAATGGATTTTTCATTTTCTCTTTTGTGGCTGTGTTTTATAGATTGATTACTGTTTGAATACAAAAAGCAAAGTTTCTTGGGTTCCACTGCTCCAGGCAGAGGCAGAAACAGGTTTGTTTGAGGACTTCTCTGGAGCCTGTGCTTTCCCAGGGGATGGGTGGGACCCAGCTCAGGTGAAATGACTCCCTCAAGGAATTCAGATCCCAGGGTCTGGAAAAGGGAAGCAATTAAAGCCAGCCTACAACCTCTCCTCTGTCTCCACCATGCCCCCAGCAGGGAAAGACTGCTGAAGTTAAAGGTACTGGATCACCTTATGCTGGTGGGACCTGCAGGCAGAAAAATGTCACAAACTGGGAAGGATAGGGAAAACACAGAGTACAGAGACTTCATAGGAAAGCCTCTTATTCTACTGAATCTCACTTCAGGGAGAACTGATGCAAATGACCCTTTCCTTCTGAGAGGAGGCCAGTTTGGTCTGGAAAAATCTGGGGTCTATGATACCTAAGTAGACCTTCCTAAAGGGTGAGATAAAGCACCATACAGGCAGGGCAAGAAAGAAAAAAACAAGAACTGAAAAATTCCGATATATTAAGCAAAATCAAAGCTACAGGACTAGAATAAGCTGAACTGAATTTCAAACAACAGACAAACAACAAAGTCATCCAGCAAGAAAATCCTAGGAAAAAAAATGAAAACAATCTCCAGAGTCAACTAATTAAGGTAATTAAATGCCTAACCACCAGCAAAAAATAATGAATCATACTAAGAAAATTGAAGATATGGCCCAGTAAAAGGAACAAATCAACAATATAAATGAGATACAGGAGTTGAAACAATTAATTCAGAATGTATGAACAGACATGGAAAACCTTATCAAAAAACAAATCAATGAATTGAGGGAGGATATAAAGAAGGCAAGGAATAAACAAAAAGAAGAAGTCCAAACTCTGAAAAAGCAAATCACAGAACTTATAGGAATGAAAGGCACGGTAGAAAAGATGAAAAAACAATGGAAATCTACAATGTCAGATTTGAAGAGGCAGAATATAGGATTAGTGAACTGGAAGAAGGGACATCTGAAATCCAACAAGCAAAAGAAAAAATAAGGAAAAGAATGGAAACATAAGCAGGGACTCAAGGAATTAAATGACAACATGAAGCACATGGATATATGTGTTGTGGGTTTCCCAGAAGGAGAAGAGAAGGGAAAAGGAGGAGAAAAACTAATAGAGGAAATTATCATTGAAAATTTCCCAGCTCTTATGAAAGACTTAAAATTACAGATCCAAAAAGTCCAGCATACCCCAAAGAGAATGGATCCAAAAGGTGTATTCCAAAACATTTGCTAATCAGAATGTCAGATGTCAAAGAGAAAGAGAAAATCTTGAAAGCAACAAGAGAATAACAATCCATCACATACAAAGGAAGCCCTATAAGACTATGTATGGATTTCTTAGAAGAAACCATAGAGGTGAGTAGACAGTGGGATGATATATTTAAGATACTAAAAGAGAAAAACTGCCAACCAAGCATTCAATATCCAGCTAAACTGTCCTTCAAAAACGAGGGGGAAATTAAAACATTTGCAGACAAAAATTTACTGAGAATTTGTGACCATGAGACCAGCCCTGCAAGAAATACTAAAGGGAGCACTAGAGACAAAAAAGAAAAGACAGGACAGACAGGGGTGGAGAAGAGTATAGAAAGGAAGACTATCAGGAAAGGTAAAAAGAAGAAAAATTAGATATCACATATAAAATCCAAAAGACAAACTGGTACAAGAAAGTACTGCCCATACAGTAATAACACTAAAGGTTAATGGAGTCAACTCCCAAATCAATAGACGTAGAACTAGCGGAATGGATTAAAAAACAGAACCCACCTATATGCTGTCTACAGGAAATGCATCTTAGACCCAAGGATAAACATAGGCTGAAAGAGAAAGATTGGGAAAAGATATTCCATGCAAATTATAAGCAGAAAAGATCAGGAGTAGCTATACTAATATCCAACAAATTAGACTTCAAATGTAGAACAGTTGAAAGTGACAAAGAAGGATACCATGTATTAATAAAAGGAAAAATTCAGCATGAAGACATAACAACCATAAATATTTATGCACTGAGCCATGATGCTCCAAAATACATGAGGCAAATACTGAAAAGAGAAATAGACACATCTACCATAATAGTTGGAGACTTCAATTCCCCATTCTCATCAATGGACAGAGCACATAGACAGAGGATCAATAAAGAAACAGAGAGTTTGAATAATACAATAAATTAACTAGACTTAACAGACATATATAGGGTATTACACACCATAACAGCAGGATACACCTTTATCTCAAGTGCTCATGGATCATTCTCAAGGATAGACCATACACTCAATCACAAAGCAAGTCTCAATAAATTTCAAAAGTCTGAAATCATACAAAACACTTTCTCAGATCATAAAGAAATGAAGCTGGAAATCAATTCTAAGGAGAGTTCCAGAAAATACACAAATATATGGAGGCTAAACAACACACTCTTAAACAACCAGTGGGTCAAGGAGGAAATTACAAGAGAAATCAGTGAATATCTTGAGGCAAATGAAAATGAAAACCCAATATATCAAAATTTATGGGATGCAGCAAAGACAGTGCTAGGAGGGAAATGTATTGCCCTAAATGCCTATATCAAAAAGGAAGAGCAAAAATTGAGAAATTAACTGTCCACTTGGAACAAGTAGAGAAAGAACAGCAAATTAATCCCAAAGCAAGCAAAATGAAAGAAATTATGAAGATTAGAGGAGAAATAAATGAAATTGAGAACATGAAACCAATCGAGAAAATGAACAAAACCAGAAGTTGGTTTTATGAGAAAATCAATAAAATTGATGGACCCTTAGTGAGGGTGGAAAAACAAGAAGAGAGAGAATGCAAATAAATAAAATTAGAAATAGAAGAGGAGACATAACGACTGACCCCATAGAAATAAAGGAAATAATGACAGGATACTATGAACAACTTTATGCTAATAAACTAGACAATGTATATGAAATTGACAACTTCCTAGAAACATATGAACAACCAACATTGACTCGAAAAGAAATAGACAACCTCAACAAACAAATCACAAGTAAAGAAATTGAATTGGTCATTAAGGAGCTCCCCAAAAAGAAATATCCAGGACCAGATGGCTTCATGTGTGAATTCTACCAAACATTCAAGAAAGAAATAGTACCAATCCTCCTCAAATTGTTCCAAAAAATTCAAGAGGAGGGAACGCTACCAACTCATTCTGTGAATCCAGCATCACCCTCATACCAAAGCCAGACAAAGATATTACAAGAAAAGGAAACTACAGACCAATCTCCCTAATGAATATAGATGCAAAAATCCTCAACAAAATTCTTGCACATCGAATCCAGCAGCACATTAAAAGAATTATACGCCGTGACCAAGTAGGATTCATCACAGGTATGCAAGGATGATTCATCATAAGAAAATCAATCTAATACACCATATCAACAAATCAAAGCAGCAAAACAAGATGATCATCTCAATTGATGCAGAAAAAGCATTTGAGAAAATTTAACATACTTTCCTTTTGAAAACATTTCAAAGGGTAGGAATGGAAGGGGATTTCCTCAAAATGATAAAGGGAATATATGAAAAACCCACAGCTAACATCATCCTCAATGGGGAAAAACTGAAAACTTTCCACCTAAGATCAGGAAAAAGATAAGGATGTCCACTATCACCACTGTTATTCAACATTGTATTGGAAGTTCTAGCCAGAGCAATTAGAGAAGAAAAAGAAATACAAGGCATCAAAATTGGAAAGGAAGAAATAAAACTCTCACTGTTTGCAAATTATATGATACTATATATCAAAAACCCTGAAAAATCCACAGCAAACCTACTAGAGCTAATAAATGAGTACAGCAAAGTGGCAGGTTATAAGATCAAAACTCAAAAATCTGCAGTGTTTCTATACACTAGTAATGAACAATCTGAGGGAGAAATCAAGAAAAAAAATCCATTTACAATGGCAATAAAAAATGAAATATTTAGGAACAAACTCAACTAAAGATACAAAAGACCTATACAAAGAAAACTACAAGAAATTGTTAAAAGAAATCACAGAAGATCTAAATAAATAGAAGGGGATATGGTGTTCATTCATTGGAAGACTAAATATAATTAGGATGTCAATTCTACATAAATTGATTTACAGATTCAATGAAGTACCAATTAAAATCCCACAACTTACTTTTAAGAAATAGCAAAACCAATAAACAAATTTTCTGGAGGTGCAGTGTACTCCAAATAGCTCAAAATAGCCCGAGAAAAAAATGAAGTTGGAGACCTCACACTACCTGACTTTAAGGTGTATTATGACGCAACAGTGGTCAAAACAGCATGGTACTGGCATAAAGATGGATATGTTGACCAATGGAGTAGAATAGAGTTTTCAGATATAGACCCTCTCATCTATGGACAATTGATCTTTGATAAGGCAGCCAAGTCAACTCACCTGGGACAGAACAATCTCTTCAATAAATAGGGCCTAGAGAACTGGATATCCACATGCAAAAGTCTGAAAGAGGGTCCACATCTCACACCCTATACAAAAATTAACTGAAAATGGATCAAATACCTAAACATTAGATCTAAGACCATAAAACTTTTAGAAGAAAATGTAGGAAAATATCTTATCAATCTTATAATAGGAGGTGGTTTCCTAGACCTTACACCCAAAGCACGAGCTTTGAAGAAAGAAAGAAAGAAATGGGAACTCCTCAAAATTAAACACTTTGGTGCATCAAAGATCTTCGTCAAGGAAGTAAAAGACAGTCAACACAATGGGAGACAATATTTGGAAATGGTATATTAGATAAAGGTCTAATATCCAGAATATATAAAGAGATTGTTCAACTCAACAGCAAAAAGACAGACAAATCAATTACAAAATGGGTAAAAGACATGAACAGACACTTCTCAGAAGAGAAAATACAAATGTCCAAAGGCACATGGAAAGATGCTCAACTTCCCTAGCTATTAGGAAAGTGCATATCAAAACCACAATGAGACATCATCTCATACCCATCAGAATGGACATTATCAATAAAACAGAAAATGACAAGTGCTGGAGAGGCTGTGGAGAAAGAGGCACACTTATCCACTGTTGGTGGGAATGTCAAATGGTACAACCACTATGGAAGACAGTGGGGTGGTTCCTCAGAAAGCAAAGTATAGAATTGCCATATGACCCAGCAATAACATTGCCAGGTATCTTCTCAGAGGAAATGAGGGCAAGAACACGAATGGACATTTACACACCAATGTTTATAGCAACATTATTTACAATTGCCAAGAGATAGAAACAGCCCAAATGTCCATCAACAGGGGAGTGGCAAAACAAGCTGTGGTATATGCATATGATGGAATATCATGCAGCTGAAGACAGAGTAAAGTCATGAATCATGTAACAACATGGATAGACCTTAAGGGCATTGTGCTGAGTGAGATTAGCCAGAAACAAAATATTGCATGATCTCACTGATATGAACTGACATTAGCGAATAAAGTTGGAGAATTTCAGTTGGTAACAGACACCATCAGGAGATAGAAATATGGTAGATATTGAGTAATTGGAGCGGAAGGGATGCAGATTGTGTAACAGGACTAATTGCAAAAATTCAGAAATGGATACCACAATACTTCCTAATTGTAATACAATAATGTTAGAACACTGAATGAAGCTGAATGTGAGAATGATAGAAGGGGGGCCTGGGGGCACAAATGAGATCAGATAGACAATAAAGACTATGATGGTATTAAAAAGAATTAAATGATGATTGCCTGTTATAGTAGTTTGGTAGTGAAAATGGAGAGTTCAGGAAAGAAGGATATAATTCAATTGCTTATTTATTTTTTTAAATATAATTAGGTTTTAATGATATATCATGCTTTGTGGAAAAAGCAGAAGAGGCAGTTTTCTTTTAAATTTCTGCCCTCAATGCCTAGAAATTTAAGAAAAAATCATGGTTATATTACACAGCTTTAGTATATGAGCCTAATAGAGAAGATCTTAACAGAGAACTTACTTTATATTTGTTTTTGAACAGTGTAGAGAAGGCTTGCATAAGGAGGCATTATTTAAAATTTTTGAGAATGCTAATAACAAGGAAATAGGCTAAAAATCAGAGATAGATAATAAAGGAGTAGAATGAGAAGTAAGAATATTCCAAATAGAGAGGGGCACATTTATTGATAATTTCATTTGGCTGCTGCTTAAGTGTAAGCAATTGTCTAAGGGAAAAAGATGTAGGCACCAAGAATCATTCCTAAGTTTTAAGCCCTGGTGTGGCATTTAAGGCCACAATTCATAGTTCAGATATTTATGGAAGAGCAATTTGGGCAAAAGTCCATGAGAGTAGCTGATGATAAAATTCTCATATAACTTGCTGGGAAATTTTGCATTCCAATCTGTGGCTCAGTTGTGTGATACAGAATGCAATATTGTGTTTCTGAACAGTTGCTATACCAAAAGATTGAAGGAGATTGCCTAGGTACAGAGGAGAAAGGGAGAAGGAATGGAATCGTGGGACTGAGTTTTGAGGACTTAAAACAATTAATGCTTGAGAAATATTCTTCAACTACCAAGAAAGATACTTCAAATATTAAGAAAGATAGCCAGAGAAATGGAGAGAAACCCATGAGAGTGTTATAACCTAGGGAAGGATGACTTATAGAGGAAATTGTTGAATTTGTTGAGGGATACTGTAGGATGTAGAAATATTTAGTGGATCTATAGATATTTAGAAACCTTGCCTATCAATATTAGCAACTATTAAGAGAAGAAGGTGTAAGCCTAAAGGGAGGATGTTGAGGAGCAGTGAGAGGTTAAGACAATATTAAATATATTTCTTTGAAATGTACAAGAAAGATAAAGTAAATGCTGAAATAGAAGTACACACTAATAAAATTTTAAGATGTTAAATATTTCTGTCACAGAAAAAAATAAATAGAATGAGGCTGGCTCACATCTGATTTTATGGTTTACTTACTGATCTGAAATTGTAGAAGATAGAGATTCCAACTAGACTCTGAATCTGGTTCCACAGGAAAGCTTGTTCTTTTTCCAAAGCTGTACTGTTCAGCATTGTTTTCTCTAGTCAAATGCCTCATCTACTTTTTCTCACATTTATATAAGGAAAAAAACAGTTAATAACCCTATCAGTGTCACATTACATGAGACACACCCTTACTACATGTACACTTAATGTAATCAGGACTCAGATGCTCTGAGTGGATTTGTCAGATGCAATTTTAAACCCTCATAAAGTCTTGAAGAATTAAAGAGATATTTCACGTTGTGGAAGGCCATTTAAAACTGCATATTACTTTATTTATTCAATAAATACTTGTGAAAAAGTTCTTTAAACCAAGAAATACAAATTCCTGGAGAAGGGAGAGAATAAGGCACATGCACTATGGAAAAAGACCTAGAATTTTCTACAGGAAATCTGGATTTAAAACTGAGGTAAAATGACCAAGTATGAAATTTATATGGACATAAATGATGGGATGAAAGATGGTCATATTATTTACTTGGAGAGTCAAAATAGAAGTAGTAGGGCAGAGGCCACATAGTACTCTCCAAGACGGGTTTATGATCCTAACTCTGAAAGGAAACAGGAAGCCAATTTTTTACTTAATTTTTCTCATTTCACAGGGAGGAAATAAATTAAAATTTGAGGGCATGTGAAAATGTACTTGATAATTTCATGGTGTCCTCAAGCAGAATTAAAACGTTTGAGTGGAAATGAACAATTTTCCTTTTTATAATTTCCCAATTTTAGTTTTATTTTTGTCTAAATATTATTGCGTAACTTTACTAGAAAAAAACAAATGTGAGAAAAACTGAGCTTTGAAGGAAAAAAGCAATTGTTTTTTAGCTTTTTAAGCTTGTATTTCCAGGCCCAGGAAAATGTTGCATTTTTGATGTCTTCCTCCAGCATTTAAACATTGAAAACAGAAAAAAATGAAGAGTACAGAAGAGAAACTAGCTTTATTATATTAAAATATATGCAAATTTTGTGTTTGTGAATACCTCCACATCTGCAAAGATAGATGTTTCCCATGTTGAATCACAAACTCTAAGGTAGTGGATATCTCTCCCCTCTGCACTTTGAAATTATCAGGGGGGAGTAAAAATACTGATTAGATTCTGATTTAATTGTTCTTGTTTTGCTCTTTGCTGTCACTGTTTTGAAATATCCTCAGGTGATACCAATAGGTATATGTTTTTGGGAACTCATTCTGTAATCAGCATGGACCTAACTTAGGACCTTGTCATTCACAGTGAAGGACCATGGGCCAGGAATATCAATTAGTACTGGGAGCTCAGCACCAAAATGAAATCAAAGGCTTCATCAGAGCAATGTGGAATGAAGGTCCTCATTCTAACAAGATCCCTAGGAAAATATAGACCCACACAAAGCATGAGAAACACTGGCTCTGAACTGCCTTTTAGATTCAACACCATGAATGAAATCTGTGCCAAAAAATTTCTTACTACCCTGCTTCATTTAGTTCACAAACAAATACAATTCTGTAAAAAAGAGAGGACATTGCTAGTAAAAGTTATCCTTTTGCTCCATTTTAAGAGTTGAAGTTCCTTCTCTTATGTTCTAAGCCACTCATTTTCCAAAAGTATTATCCTGCTGTCTTTATTGGCTCAAAATGAAGTGATCTTAGCTTAAAATATGGAATAATGTAGCTGAGCATTGGGTGACAAGCTCCAATGTGCTGCCTGTCCACATTTTCACTTCCACTTTTTGAAGGTAACTCTTCCTAATTATTTAATTCATCTGACGTATATCTAGAGATTTTGATTGTGCATGTTCATTTAAAAATTTTCTATTCCCCAATTTTTATTCAATTATTGCATTCTTTATGGCACTCCCACAAAATATCTGCCCACTTCTGAACTCTACAATATTCCAAAACTGTTATACCACAAATTAAATAAAGTAATTGTTTATATCATTATCAAAACAGTATGATTCTTAGGTTTGTCTTTGTAAAATTTCTTGGTTATATAATTACTTTCTTGGAAATAATAATGCATTATATTCTCACCTACTTCATTTATTTTCATTGAGTATTTCTGACCCTAATTTTCCAAAAGGCTCCTAAATCATTCATGTTTTGAAATTTCACCTAGGTTTACTAATCTCAGATCTATTATGACCAAATTCTGTCCCTGCATGTGTCTTTAGAGATGTGTCACAGCCAATCCTCAGCTTCACATGACTTTTATTACCAAGAAACAAGGGAGTTGATTTTCATCTACATTTCTCTTTTTACTTTTCTCAGTTTTCACTGCCTTCCTATGAGATTGAAAGATGTATTTTTAATTACTATCAAAACCTAAGTATGAGAATTAAATTTGTATATCTGTTCATACATTCTAAACACATGAAAGTGATTTAACACTTCTAAATCAATTATCTATCTATACAATAATATCATATTAAAATTTCCATCAGCTATTCTGAGGAAATTTACAACCTTATTCTGAAGATTTTTTTGAAAAAAAGAATACACCATCATTTCCGTTTTTTAGTGCATACCTCCAGCAGAATTTCAGGGTCATATACTAATTCAATATATAACTTTTTGAAGTACTGCTAAACATTTTACATTCTGTTTTTGTTTGTTAAAGTTGATGAAATGGGTTGGACTTTACAATAAGGATTTATTAATTTAAGTTTACAGTTCCGAGGCTGTGAAAGATGTCTAAATCAGGGCAGCAACAGGGCTTCTTCCAGAAGACAGCAATCTGGGACTCCTCTTCACTGAGGAAGGCACAAGGTAATGTCTGCTGGTCCTTATCTCCTGGATTTCATTGCCTACAACCTCTAAGTTTTCTCTCTCAGTTTCTCTGTGTTTTTCTTTGTTTCTCTGTGTCCTTTATCTTGTTATAAAGGATTCCAATAAGAAGATTAAGCCACACCCTGAGTGAATAGGTCACATCTATACTTAAGGTCCTACTCACCAAAAGATGCTAGTTAAAATGGATCCACACCTGTAATGGGTCTATACTGACAGGAATGGATTAGGTGATCTTTTTGGAGCATTGTGGTATCTGGGGTATATGCAACTTCAAACTATCACAGTTCCCTCCAACATTTTACAAGGGTTCCAATGTCTCTGCAACTCCAACATTTATTTACTTATTGTTTTATTATTACTACTGTTATTATTTTACTAACAGAATTCCCTAGGTGTGAAATGGTTTCTCATTGTGGTGGTGATTAGCATTTCCCTAGTTACTAATGGTGCACTGATTGTTCATTTGTACATCTTCTTTAGAGAAATGTCTAATCAGATCATTTGCTCATTTATAAATTGAGTTGTGTTTATTTTTTGAGTTGTTAGTGTTCTTTATATATTCTGGATATTACACTGCTATTGGATATGTGGTCTCCAAATATTTTTATCACTTTGCAGATTGTCTTTTCAATTTCTTGGTAGTGTCCCTTGATGTATAACAGTTTTTTTGCTTTGATGAAGTCCAATTTGTCTATTTTTCCTTTGTCTCCTGTTAACAACCACAAAAAGTTAACAACTAATGTTTCTTCATATTCATATGAAGGATATTCAAAGATGAAATAAAAACTGCCAATGAAAAATTTATATCCAACAAAACTATCCTTTAGAATTGAACTCAATAAAAAGATAATACCAAATAAGCAAAGATTGAGAGATCAATTGCCAGCAAATTTGTCTTAGAACACTAAAGGAAGCTCTTCTACTGAAGGGAAGTGAAATCTGATGGTAACGTGAACCCAGATAAAGAAATAAAGAATGATGGAAATGATAATTATCATGGTAAATATAAAAGACAGTATATACATTTTACTTTCTTTTTCATTGAATTAACTTATTTGAAAGAAAACTGCATAAACAATAACCTTAAAAGTGTATTGTTGGGTTCATAACATATAAAGACAATAACAACACAAAGAAGGGTGGAGAAAATGGAGTTATTAGAGCAAAAATTCTATATTTTACTGGAATTAAGATAGTATTCATCTAGAAAGAAATCTGAGAAGATAGTATTCATCTGAAGTAGACTGTACTAAATTAAGACAAATGTTTCAATACAGTAATAAAATAATTCATAAATATATAGTACAAAAGTGAACAAGGGAATCATAATGCTATATCAGAAGTTATCTCTTTAAGATAAAAATTAAAAAAGGATATGACACATAGAAAAAAATACTGGCGAAATTCCAACCATCAAAATTTTTGTTACATGGTAATACATTAAACAGAAGGCACACATTGTCACACTGGATTTAAAATAAAAGGGTGTAATCATATGCTATCTATGACAGACAAACTCTAAATTCAAATACACAAATAGGTTGAGAGTAAAAGGATGGAATCCATGAGAACAATTACCACAAAAGAATAGCCTGGCTCTATATATTTCAGAAATAGGGACTTAAGGGCAAAACAGATTACTATAACATAGAAGGACACAGTATAATGGTAAAGGGTCAATTCATCAGAAAATTTTAATAACTGTAAATACATAAACATAACAACTCAGACCCAAAGACATGAAGTAAATCTTCATGACAGAATTGAAAAGAGAACATACAATTCAATAATAAATATTAGAGATTTAATAATGCACTCTGTTTTTAATAGAATAAATTGGTTGAAAATCAACAAATATATAAAGAATTTAACTCTACCAACAACTTCTACCTTAAAACAGCTGATGCCCATTATTTTCAAGCACACATGGAATATGACCCAGAAAAGACCATGTAGTGGGTCCTAAGACAAATCTCAAAAGATCTAAAATGATTAAAACCATATAAATCTTATTCTCCAATGTGAATGGAATAAATTAGAAATCAAGGAGAGAAAGAAATCTGAGAAGTCAACAATATTCAAAATTTAAGCAATACACTTTCAAATAATGCATTGGTCAAAAATGAAATCACAAGGAGAAATTTTTAAAGTATTTTGAACTAAATGAAAATAAAAACATAACGTGTCAAACATAACATAATTCAGTTAAAGCAGTGCTTAGAGCAAAATTATCACTTTAAATGTCTATTTTAGAAAAGAAGAAATATCCCAAACCAATAATCTAAGTTTGTAACTTAAGATACTAGAAAAAGAAGAGCAAACTAAGCACAAATCAAGTTTGTTTATTATTATAAATGTTAGCATGAAACTGATGAAACAGAAAAAAGAAATCCAATGGGGAAAAAAGCAATAAAATTTTTTTCTTTGAAAAGATAAAAAACATTGATAAGCATTTAGTTAAATTGACAAAGAAAAACTTACAGTACTCATGAATTACCAAAATCATGAATGAAAAGGAAAACAGCACTACCAACAAAACAAGACATAAAAGGATTATTAAGAAATAATATCAGAAATAATATGCCAGCACATTAGATGAAACGTACAGATTTCCAGAAAGACATACTATCAAAATTGTCTCAAGAACAAAGATAATCCAAATAGACTAAAACAAGTAAACAAATTGAATTAGCAATTAAAAATCTTACCACGTAAAATCTCCAAGCCTCAATGGCTTTACCCATGAATTCTATTAAACATCTGAAGAAGAAATAACATCTATCATTAGCAAACTATTTCAGAAAACAGAAGAGAAGGCCATACTTCTCCACACATTCTGAGGTCATTATTACCTTAATTTGAAAGCCACACAAAGACATCACAAGAACAGACTATGATAGAACAATATATCTCATGAATACTGAGGCAGGAATTTAAAAAAAAATTAGGAAACCAAATCTACCAATGTACAAAAAACAATTTACAATATGACCAATTGGGCTTTATCCCAGGCCTACAAAGTTGGTTTAACATCTTGAAAGCAATTAATTTACTATACCATATCAAAAGAGTAAAGAACAAAAACCACATGATCATCTCATTAGATAAGAAAAAGCATTTGACAAAATTCAGCACCCCTTCATGATAAAAACATCAACATTAAAAGTGTATTTGTGGAAAATACCACTAACATCATGTTTAAATATAAAGGAACAAGATTAGAAATAGAGAAGGTTTTCTGTTGTAAATGTTCTGTTTACTACTGTACTTAATCAAGGTTCTAATCAATACTAATGGAAGAAAAAATGAAAGTCATCTAGATTTTAAAACAAAGAAGTAAAATTGTGTTTATCTGTATAATATGACTTTAAGGGAAAATCTTAATGGAGCCACAAAAACTACTAGAACTAACAATTGAGTTCATCAGGGTTATCGTTTACCCAATCAATAAATAAAACATGAATTTTATTTTTGTAATTAGCAGGAACATCTGAAAATAACATTTGGGAAAGAGATTCATTCACAATATCACTAAAATCAATAAAGAATTATTTTGAAAGAAAACTAACAAGAAAAGTACAGGATTTCTAAACTAAAAATGAAGAAATATGGCTATGAAAGATTAAAGCAGATTTAAATAAATGGAGATACAATTGTTTTGCTGGTGATTTGGAAGGCTCAATATTGTGAAGATTGCCATCCTCTCCAAACTATCTATAGATTCAACAGAATTCTTATCAAGTTCCTTGAAAGCTGTTTTGCAGAAATTGAGAAGCTGATCTTGACATATAATTCTGAGACAAAACCTTATTTTATGTTCAACTGATTTTTCAAAAAAGATGACAAGATTATTTAATGACAGAGAAATAATCTTTTCAGTAAACAGTTCTATGTAAATTGTATATTCACATGCAAAAGCATCACCTCTCAACAAACTCAAATATTAATACAAAATTGCTCATAGACCTAAATTTAAGAGCAAACTCTATAAAATTTTTAGAAGAAAATAGGAAAAAATCTTGATCTTAGATTATAGAGTTATTAGAAATAATGCCAAAAGCAAGAACCTTAAGAAAAAATTGCTAAAGAGGATTCCAACAAAATTAAAGGAGACACTATT
Source organism: Myrmecophaga tridactyla (assembly GCA_004026745.1). Lineage (NCBI taxonomy): Eukaryota > Metazoa > Chordata > Mammalia > Pilosa > Myrmecophagidae > Myrmecophaga > Myrmecophaga tridactyla. The sequence continues at coordinate 43,315 of PVIY010010108.1, forward strand.
AATAACATCAAGGAAGACACTATGAAGAAAGTGAAAATATTTGTATATCACATATCTGATAAAGAATTTTTATCCAGAATATATAAAGAGTATTTAAAGTGACATAATGGCAAGTAAAAAATCTAATTAAAAAATGGCTATAAAATTTGAAGAAAAACTTCAAAAAAAATATAGATGGTGGTTCAACATGATTTATTAGGGAAATACAAATTAAAAGCTTAGTGAGGCCCTACTTTATGCTCTACAAAATTTGCAAGGATATGAAGCTACTGGGACCTTCATACATTGCCAGTGGCAGTATAAAATGGTACACTCTGAAAAAAAGTTGGGTTGTTTTTAAGGAGTTAAGCATTACTTTACCATATGACCCAGTAATTCCCCTCCTAGATAACTAGCTAAGCAAAATGAAATATATATACCCGAAGACTTTTATAAAAATATTCATAACACCATATTTCTCAATATCCAAAAAGTGGAAACAATCCAAAGTTCTTCAACTATTAAATGGAGACAAAATATGACATTCCTACAATGGAATACCATCTAGCATTAAATGAATGACCTCTTGATAGCTACTACAAAATCCATGAAATTCAAAAACACTATGCTAAGTGAAAGATGGCAGATCCATTATATAATTTCACTTACATGAAATGTGCAGAAAAGACAAATTTATAAAAACAGATTTGTGTTTCACTGAGGGTGGTATGGTAATTTTGATTACAAATTGCAAGAGGGATCTTTGGGTGATGGAAATGTTCTAAACAGGATTGTGGTTACATAATGCTATAGGTTTGCTAAACATAACTGAATTGTACACTTACAATGAATAACTTAATGTCATGTAAGTTATACCTCAATTTTTATAGAATTTTAAATAATTAAGATATTGGGGGAAAAGTTCTGGAAATGAGTCCTCAAAACTGGATACCCTCACTATGGTAGGCAGGAACAGTGGGATACCACCATAATAACATGTTGAAAGTGACAGGTATATTGATTATGTTAAGGGTTAAGCTGCTGTAAAAAGACAACCCAAATAGAATGGGATTAAATAAAATATATTTGTATTACTCTCACACATGGCAGTTGAGCCAGAACAGCTGTGCTCTGGAGAAGATCCAAGTTCCCTCTTTCTTGTTGCTTTGCTTATCTGCATGGTCAAAGCTGGACTACCGTATGTCAATATTCCAACTCTGGAAAGGATGCAAGATTAATCCTGAGCAAGGGGCTCATCATTAAATTGGAAATGACTTTAAAATTGCATCCACTTCTACTCACATCCCATTGTTCTTCATACAACTGGAACTAAAGCTGGGTGGCGTAGTTCTATTTGGATTGTCATAAGCCCACTTACAACTATTATTGTGTAAGAGGGAAATGATATGCTTTTTAATATAATTTTATTAGAGTGGGTGAAAATGTATTGAAATTATGGTAACCAATAATACTGATAATCCACATGAACAGTTGATATTGATAATTCCCAGCATTAAATACATAGCAGATGTGGGTTATTAGGTTGTCCTCTTGAGCCTAATGACACAGATTCTGCATAGGAAGAGGAAGACTGCCTCTGCAGTATGTGAAAAGTAGTAGCTGGGCATTAATCCTGGAGCTGGATTTCAGATTTGGATATCAACCTACAAAATGAATTTACAAAAACAGGGCAGGCCTGGAGATATAAGTGACTGAAGATACTCACTGAGCTAAATTTAGAGAGTATTCCAGAAAATGAGGTGAGTACACAATGAATGGAAATCAGGTACAAATGTGGTTCTGAGAAGATAGAAGAATTCCAGTTATGAGTACCATTACCAGAGCTTGTTGCACCCTCTGCCTTACTCATTGATATCTACCTTATTTGCTCCCTTTCATCTTTCAGGTTGATGCCCAAAAGTCATCCTCCTCTGAGCATTTCATTTCAAATGGCACCCCTCATTTATCATCTCTAATTCCCTTATGCTCCTGCATTTTTTTCCATACCAACTATTAAGCCTGAAATTATATATACTATTTTGTCCTCATCTTGAATGTAAATTCCAAGAGAGCAGTTAATCTGTGTTAGTCACAGCTACATCACCAGTAAACATTTAATAAATTTTTGTTGAAGTAATTTAATAAAGGAACACAGATAGGTTAGCAATGTAGCAGGGTCAGCAAAAAAAGCTGAGATGATGTTAAATTAACTTAAATGGACTCTAACATTTGATATCAAATATTGGAGTCACTCTGGGCCTGTGAGGGATAAATAAGTATTGCTAAAAGGGGAGAAATCAGGAATAGGAAACCAACAACACCAATACTCCTTGAAATTCCATAGCACTTTGTCTTTAGTGCTATTGAGGACTTCATAATTTATAGTATTTTGCATAGTGATTGTTTATACCTGTTATTTTTATTTATGTCTGTTACTTGCTAAATATAAGATTCTTAAAGCTAAAATCCACATCTGATGCATCTGGGTATCCCTCTCAGCACTATTAGAGTATTTTTCAAATGGTAAGCCCTCAGTAATATCTACTTAGATGGAAGAATAAATAACAAATGAATAAGAAAAATATTGATTTTCACCAGTATCAAAGCATTTTTTAAATTCAGAGTAATCAAGCTTCAATGGCTGCTTGTGATGATCAGGTCAATACTTTCAAAGGTACAGCACTGACCCTCTCACTAAAGACGAAGAATGAACATAGACTATGCACACATAAGAACCTCAACCAGTGATACCATTCTTCTTTACCTACTCCTGTCCAACTCAGGAAACAATCCATGTTTTCATGTAGGAGTACAGTGCCATGACACACTCAATTAGATCTCACAATGCCAAACATGTAAGAAAAAATCCTTTGAGAGCATTAGTTGATGCATATGCATAACACTTTTTATACAATAAAACTTGGGTGCTTATCTCTATAATGTGAAAAGAAATTACTCTGCTGTATTATGTGAAATAGTTATATTTACAATATCACTTTATCTTAAAATATAGTGAAGGCATTGTGCCTTTGAAGCAGCATATTTGAGCACAAATCATTTTCATTACTTATGTTACATTTTAAAAGAAATTCTCAGACTTTGCTATATGAAGGCTAATGTCTTTGTTATAGTTTTTATTACTTTTTTGTTTTACTTGATGAATCATGACTCCCCCATGTTAAATTCACTCTTTTACCATTTGCCTTGGAAAGAAGTGACTTTGAAACTGGGAACAAGGTACAGATCTTGGCAGCAAAAGTTTCCATTTGTGTCTTTGTGGACTGATGTTTCCATTTTCATCCTCCACACCCTCCCCCGGTTCACATATAGTTACACCATTCACAAAGATTCATTTCTGAACATACCTGCTTCCTCAGGAATGTCTTTTCTCCTTGCAGAGCAAAAGGCATGACTTACTATTTTTCCCTTTCTTCTTCCTCAACTCACCATCCTTGCTGTAAGTCATCTCTCTCTGTCCTGAACTTGTCCCACATTTTGTTCCTCTCATATGGAGCTGATATATATTGCTTTGCAATCATGTTATATACACCCACATATCGAACTCTCTTTAGTAGTTTATTGTTCTTTGAAAATGCAGAGTGCTTCTAAGTTACCTCCGTGCTCATTGCTGACTTCTACCAGTGTGTTGTAGTGGGATGCCAAGTAACACCTGAAGACTGACACTATTCCTTCTCTTCCTCCTGCTCAGCCATCTGCTTTCTGGACAGATACTACTCATTAGCATCCTTTAAACTGGTGAATGTGGGAGATAAAGAGAGAAAATGCAAAAAAGTCCTTTTATAACTTGTTCATTTCTCATTATTACCCTTTACAAGTTTATAGGTAACAGAAAATCTTGACTAGGCAATACATCAACAATAATTTGTGGCTCTTCTTTCTTTTCCACACCTTAACAGGGAGCTTAGTTTTGAAGGAAAACAGCCCTATAAAGCAGAGAAGAAAATAAAGGGCAGAAATTTTCCCCAGAGAGAAAAATATCAAAGGTTCAAGAATTTGTGATCTGATTCATGAACTTATTTAATGTAAGTAGGAAATTTGTAAAAAGAGACATTTTAAATATGTAACCTGAATGTTAACTTTCATATTAGCCCCATTTGTCATACTTTCTTAAGTCTAAGTCATCATGGTTCTGTAAAGGGCAACCATTCTACTCTGATGTTGGGCAGCTATCTGGAGAGCAGTCTTATTTCTGGGCAGAACTAGAACCTTTCTGAAGCCATGCTTAACAGCACAACCTCAAATCAGCTTTTAATCTCAGCCTTTGTCTCCTCCCTCTCACTGATATCCTGCTGAGGCTTCCAATTCATTAGCAGACCTAAACAAAACCCCCAGTATTCTAGGCTCTCTTCAACTTTCAGATAAGTTACCTAATCTAGCTAAGTTCCAGTCTTCCCATCTGTAAAATGGCAATATGAAGACAAACGACCTCATAGCTCATGAAGCATTGTAAAGATTAAGTCTGAAAACAAGAAGCACAGTTCATGGAATATACTGTTAAAAACAAATGTGTTACTTTTTACTATTGAGTTTTTCCAGTGAGACTCTTTTGTCAGTATATAAAAAATAGCAAATACAAAAACCAAAAATGAGATTTCTTCCCAAGGAATAGATATTATTAGCTTTCTGTGCATTACTTTAAGACCAAAAGAATTGAGTAAAATGTTTTGTTTCTCATGTTTTGATTTGTTTCATATTCCTGGAAGAATGCCTCTTAGAAGAGCCAAAATGTTTCCATAACTACATTCAAAAATCAGAGCTACAGAATTTCAAATACAAGAATGATCCAAGAATGGGGTTGCCTCACCCTGAATGTCAGTGAGACCCAGAAGACCACCAGGCTTTCCTTTGGGAACATCTTCCATTTCCAAAGGGAGAGCCTGAATGAAGCAGCTTTGGGTAACAAACTCATGAGTAATACTGTTACCCTTACAAATAATATTCTCATTGATTAAAATAAACATTTGTAAAGCAACAGAATAAAAACTGAGTATAATCTAGTTTCTCACATACAGCAAGCCCACACTTCCAAAAGTCTTTCTCAGATACAATTTCCTCTCCTCAGAATGTTATTTCCTTTTATCATTACATAACTGGCTACTTCTCAACCTCAAATCTTGGCTTCTTGTATCTTCCATGATTACACCCTATTAAAAATAACTGAGTGATTTTAAATCACACACACACAATTCACCTGTTATTTTCTTTCATCACTTGGTTTTCACTAAACTGCATCTATCCACTAAAAAAGTAGAATATTTATTAGTTTCTTTAGTTCTTCTTGCTATGTCTCCCATTTAAATGGTAAAATTCATGGATGCTTGGGTTAAAGCTGCCCCATTCATCTACATAAACTCATTTAGTGTGTTGTCAATCCATCAAAGTATTTTACAAATAAGCATATGACTGTAATTCTGTTATTTGAAAGAATAACAAATTGTTGTTGGTGAGTCCTAGTTTTCTGCCAGTTGGTTTCACCTTAGAGTATTTTAGCTTTAAGCAATTCCCAAGAAAAGAAAGTGGAGCCATGGCATGAATTTAGGATAAGCTAACAGATGCTGTATTGACAACAAATCTGCTCTTTTTCGTTTTGATAGACTAATTATTCTCAGGGTTTTTCAATTACTACTTGAAAAGGACAACCAAAGAAGTGATTGGTGAACACACACACACACACATGTAAACACACATATGTATCTATGTTATGAAGTATAATTATATAGTTTTATGTAGTGTGTATCTATATATGTGTGTATATTTGTGTGTATATATACTTAAATTCAAAACAATAAAAAGATGAAACTACTAATTCCAAACAACAAAGCCTGCTGGACAAGTAAATATAACAGAATAAGATTTGAGAGCAGGTAGAACAAGGCTGTGACCAGTAAAAGGTTTTTTTTAATTCCCTAGTTATTTTCTCTCACCTGAACCCTATAGATCTTGCCCTCAATTTTAATAATGTGAATGAGTATATTGGCCCACCTCAGAGTATTCTGTCTGACTTTAATATCACTGTAAGTGAAAAATTGAAGTACGGAGAACATTTTTGAAAATTCAGTCATTCTATTAAAAAATTATCTGCACTAGAATTTTTTATGACTTAGATTTGTATAACAGTTTTTTTTCCCAAAGAAAAGTATATTCGGAACCCAGATATTTATTTTTCATTTTGGAATAGATTTCTCATACCCAATAGACATTTTAAGTCTTTTCATATGAAAATGTAGCTTAAGGAATGAATTTAGACAAGCTTCAATCAACTTATATTAGTCTATCAAGAATGAAAAATAAGTATTTCGTGAAATGAGGTATCAATTCCTGAAAAAGTAACACAATATCACATTATCAGAAAAGAACAGCACTAGATTCTCTTTTTAATGACAAGGTTTTAATATTTGCTCATATATAGTTGGAAAGGAAATGTGCAAAGTATGGAAAGGTAACCTTTTAAACAATCATTTGAGAAATAAACTCAAAATACCAGAGATGATGCATCTCTCAAAGCATAAGCTTCCCCTTGAATTCAATTCTGTATTTGACCTTCACATATATCACTCTTCTAAAACACCATGCCTCTCTCTACTCCTGAATCCCATTTAGTTATGACTCTGTGCGTTATTTACTTCACTGATTGTATTAAGCCCACACAAATCATCACAAAACTTTAATTTGATCTCTGAAGGTTTTCTCAACTTCCCAGAAATGGTAACAACATATTTTTAATTCCTCCCAACCCTGAGCATACATGTTGCAACATCACTATTATTTGCCAAATAAATTACACTACAAATACAATTCATATCTTCCTGTGCTGACTAGCAGAACTAACCCAGGAAAGGAGGGGAAAAAATCAAAAGCATTCTACTATATTTTCACATAGCATTCAGGATCTTGAAAAAGAAAGACTTGGTTGAGCAAAAAAATAAAGTAAAATAAAATAAAAAAGATGCTGACCATGCAGATTATAAACCTAGACTTAAAAGTCAGCATGGGAATCACCAGTACATGTTGGTAGAGGATGCTTGGTAAAGAGAGATCAGAGAAGGATGAGAATTAACTAATGAACAAATGCAGTAGTGCTAAATCATTATGTATTTCACTACTATTAAAAGTATTTAGATTAATAGAGAATCCCACTGATAATAATCACAAATCCATGCAATCATAATACAAATCACATAGCCATAGTAACCCCATGGGGTATAAATATTTCCTCATTTTACATATGAAGAAAACGAGACCTAAAGACAATAGGTAAGTTGCTGAAGGGCAGGTTTATCTAACACCACTACCCTTATATTTAATTCCCATATTTTCCCAAGCAAGATGAATGGCATCAAATTTATGACAAGTATAGACATACTAGGTCTATACTGTACAATAAGGAAGTTCAAGCATTAAAAGTGAGTTGCATGAGGAGTTAAAAAAGGTATTATCATCAGAATTTAGAAGAGAGTTTCAAGGGACAGAGTGGGAATAAGGAATGGAAAGTTAAGTCTTCAAATATACAAGGTTACTGTTTACAACAATGGAAGCATTTTGGTAAAGGACAGTGGTTATGGTAGTGCCGCACTGTGAAGGTAATTAACAGCATTGAAATATAAGGGAAAAGTTAGGTTGTATGTATGATAGCAATAATTTTTTTAAAATCCATGGAACTATACTGCACAGTGAATCCTAAATTAAACCATGGCTATCATTAATAATACAGTTAGAAGCATGTGTTTTCATCCATTACAACCAATGTTCTACACCAGTGCAAGGCGTCAGTGGGGTAGTGGTATGTGGGGAACCTGTATTTTACAGGTGATTGTTCTATAAACCCAAAACTTCTCTAATGAAGAAAAAAGAGCATTATAAAGGAAGGGCAAAATGAAGAGGTGCATATATAGGTCAGAGCCTAACACAAGACAATAGGACAAAGGTCAAGCTAAGCATGTAAGACTTCAGGGCAATCAGTAGAGAGCAGAGTACTGCACAGAAGAATTAGTTCAGGGTTGAACACCTATAGGCACCCAAAAGTACTTGCAGATTCACTCTAGCTTCCAAGAATATGTAATTTCTTATTACACATTAGCTTTGTGTGTGTTCCTTTCAAAAATGGGTGTTTCAAATGATAAACCTTTTGCAAATTACCAGATAACATAACAAAAATATCATGAGTACCAAAAGACTATGCATAGTGTGGTTTCCATAAACCTAACAGCATTTGCCAAGAATATGCAAAATCAAGTTTTAAATGTTAAAATAAATGTCAAGATATTCTATGTTCTCTTAAAATTAAACAAGTAAATAGACTCATTTGAAAAATTGGACATTAATAGCACTTGTAACACTTAAATTCTGAATATGGTAAAGTCTTCTTTGGTTTGTTAAAATGAACTTAAACTATTTTTATAACTACACAAAGGACTCTCGTTCTCACTGCAGAATGTAGGTAAGTAGGGCTTTTAATCTAATAAATGATATATTCAGAGTTAATTTAAGACATGTAAGTGATTCTTTTACCGATTCAGTATCATAAAAGACCTATTAAAAGCTGAATTATGCTGCTATAATCATGCACTCTCTCTATATGGCCAGAAAGAGAACAGAAGAAAGTAGTGCATTGTTATTATGAAAAAAGGATTGGTAAGAAGAGAGAACACTACAGTGACAACAAAACAGCAAATTGTCTACTTCCTTTAAACACAGCTTTCAAAGGAAGATGTTAAAGAGTCTTCTACACAAAACAAGATCCAGGGCTGCACATATTGCTAAAATATATATTTTATGAGGTCACTTACACAACAGTACACAATTGTAGATCGTGAGGTAAAAAGCCTTCAAGCAGAAAGGCTATAAAATTATGATATAGAAGTCTATAAACATGTGAATTTCAATCTACTTTCAGTATAAGAGACCTATGACTCTAAGAGTGTGGTATTGAATAAGAGAAGGGAAAGTCTTACAGATACAAGAATGCAAAAATAAGTCACAGAACCAAGAGATTACAATATGCAATTTGCACCTTCATTATGTAACATTAAGAAGTCAATGAAATGAATTTCTTTAAGGAAGAAATTATCTCTCTTTTCTGAAAAGTAAATGTTTAACAGATAGAATGATTGTCTCTTTTGGCTATTAACACAATTGAAAACTCACAGTACAGTAGGAAAAGCAACAACATATCCCTTCCTGTGTTAAAATTCCTCAACCCTCCTCAAGATCATATTTACCTTTCTGCAGTCAGACACTGTGTCCTTTACTTCTTTTGCTACCTCCCATTATAGCTGGCCTGATCTTAGAACAGTGCTAGGCATTGAATAAGTACTTGTACAAATTGATTTAACTAATTCCCAAAATTAGAATCCAAATATATTATCTTAAGTCCTCTTAGTGGACAATGCTTCAATGGAGACAAATAGTGTGAAATGTTTGAAAGAATGCATGTTGATTTTCTTCCTAATAGATACACATATCTTCATATTATAATATTATAACTTTGATTCCAGACCTCATGGTCCAGTCCTTAGAATATGAAAAAGAAGGAGGCAAAAGTGAGCTAGAACCTGGCAGGAGATGGCTGGGAAACTAACTAAGCCAAATATTTCAGACTCATGGAGGGAAACTGGTGGACCAGATAGTCACTAAATGTACAAAGAGCATCCCTCCCTGAAGCATGGCTATTTAATAATGGAGGTATCATCTACATCACTTATTCCCTCCACTATCTAACACAGGTGGGTGAGGAAGGGTTAAACATAGGGCTAGAGATGGGAATTTAAAGGGCAGCTCTTGTCTTGAAGTGGAGAAGGAAGGGGGAATGAATATATGAACAAATAAGTGGATGAAGCAAATTACATCTATATGATGTGCTGTTTTCTCTCTTGGCCACTGGAGGAAACACTAAATTTCAAGTTTAGTTTTATTGGTAGCCAACTCAGAGAAGGTAGAAGAATTGGAATTATCAACATGGAAGCAGGTAAACATTTGGGACCAGACTGATGAAGCACCCTCACTGCAGGCTGAGGTTAGGAATGCTGCAGAATCCAATCTAAGCACTTTGGAAGTAAGCAGATTTTTATAATAGTAAAATGTCCTATTAAAGCAGAGAGGAATATAAGCTACGAGATTAAGCAGTGTATAAAGTATCAAATAGTATGCCCACATAAATCATTCTTTTACATTGTCTTTGTACCAGACTATCATATTTAGGCAATGGTACCAGAAATCTATTGACATTGAGGGTGATGTGTTTTGGAGAAGTACTTCTTCCTAGTTTCACTGCTGTAAACTCTTTCTGGCTCTGCTAATTTCCTGTTTTCCCCTTTATACACATTAAATGAATGTGTGTGTATTTTAGATATAACTATAAAGAAATGAGACCAATTTTACAAACCATTAGAGAAAGCAGTCTCATTTTACAAGTATATTTCATATAGCTGCAATCATTTTATGTTGGAGGCTATGTGAGGCACAACCAACTGAAAATGTCACTGTACTGAAGTGAGATGTCTACTTTTATTATGAGGCTCTTTGAGGGCCATCAATACACATGTGCAGGCAGGCAAAGGATGACATTTAGGTGGACCAAGATGAAATTTGGATGGTAAGCAATTTTATCTATGATTGTTTTTTACATTAAAAGTTACTTTTATTTTATGCCCATGTTTCTAAACTTAAATAAAACTCTAATGAATGTCACTACCAACAATTTTAATAAGGAGTTCTGTATCTTACTTTGATATGTTGATTTGCAGTTTCATGTTTTAAAAACAAAGGGTAATCTTCATAAGCCTGGTTTTGCTAATTATAAGTATACCGTTTATAATGGCTCATAATGATACAGCAATAAGAAGAATAATTATGAGAGTTACTTTTGTTTTCAAACTGAGTAATGAGAGTACAATTCTGTTCTTATACTCTTCTCACTGTGCATTTAATTTTTAGAATATAAAAAATATTTCAAAATGTGTTAGCTGTTTCTTGACATTCAAAATCATTGCATTCCTAAGTGCCACTGCATGCAAAAATTATGCATGAGCCCACATTCTGCATTCATATTCCGATGTGAATATATTTTGTAAATGCACTACTCTTTGTTTTCTTGTAAATTCCACATTTCAAGGTGGAATTTGTTTTCTTGTAAATTTCACCTTTCATGAACTATGGTGAGTAGTGTTGATCTCTGTGAAGAATTAAACAGCATAAAGAATGTCTACTGTTTTCAGCAGACACAGCAGTGTCTCTCACTTACTTCAGAACATCTCTGTTATAGCCAGTACATAGATGCCACAGAGGAAAGAATCTATAAGAGAGGAGCAAAGAGACAAGTCTAGCAATAGCTGCTGTTATGATCCAGGCCAATTAAACTAGGTCTCCATTCCTTTACCCTTTCCAGCCTAAGCCCTTTCTGGATTCTGATGATACTGATGAGCTCTTCAGTTATAAAGAATGCTTGGATGAGGAAACAGAATAAAGGACAAATCCCATATACCCTTTTCCTTTGTTTTAAAGTCAGCAGCAGAAGAACTAGGTGGCAATTTCAGCAATATAAAGCCCTCTTTGAAGAGAAATTAAGCAATTATTATTTCTATGGTCTTTTATGGTTCTAAATCCTGGAAGTACATTCTAAGTAGTCATGAAGCCATATAATTGGAATTGATTAAATATACATCAATTTATGTTTAAATCCTTCATTTATTACAGATGAGTAAAATCAAGAACAAGAGCAGCGTATACAGTACCACGCATGAAGATCACCTATAGAGGTTTTCTACTATTCCATACCTTCTAGACCACAAGCATGAGTATTATATATGAGAACATAAATCTGTTATGGTTTTCATTCCCCACTGTACTTACTGAAGTCCTAGAACACACTGTGTTCTCTGTGTGTGTCATCTCCCTCTCCATAAAAATGCCACAATCTGACATTTACAGATCAGAGGAAAAGATAACCAATGTTGTAAGAAGACTTCTGTAACAGTGGTGTAAAGGTTGTGGTTTTGTCCTTTGCTACACACCTGCCTGGTGACCTTTAAAAAAATTTAAGAGAATTACTTAACCTCTATGGGTCTCGAATACTTCATCTGTACAGTGAAAGCATTAAAATTAGTTTCATATAATTTACAGCCTTTTTAAATATCTAGGTTTGTAAAATACCCCATATGATTTTTTCTTCTTCATAAACAATGCTCCATCTCAGCTCCCAAAATGTATTAGAAAAAAATAATAAAGTGGCCCCTACCCCAAGGAAAAAAATTCTTCAGTTAAAGAATAAAATATTCCTTATCTTTGGTTCACATCCCAAAACTCAACAGACAAAAGATGAAAAACAAAGTCTTATCAACAGAGATAATTCAAAATAAAGGAAAATATAACTTGAAATAAGTGTTTCCATTCCCAATTGCTTCTATGAAGGCAAAAATGCTTTTTCTATAGCTCATTTATCTAAGAAGATTGAAATTAATGTTACTGGATAATGAGAAAGATGAATAAATATGGACATTGATCTTGAGAATGGAATATTGATTTTGTGTTATTTAATTGAGATATCTCCTTCTAGAAGCCCACCTTAGAAAGAATTATTAATTACTATCCCAAGCTGTATTGTTACCAAAACTACAAATAAGAATTTTAATAATACCAATACAACTTATTTCTATATATGCATTAAATAAGCTGTTTACTTCCAAATGCCTCTCTCTTACTAGAAGTATTAACAGTAGAAAAATAAGGTGATCAGAAATCTTAGTTTCTACAAGAATCAGAAGCTGTCAGGTTTGGTTGGTTACAGGAATTTTTCAATGATAAAACGAAGTGAGGATTTTAGACTATTAGATTTCATTTATCTATTCTTGGATTCATATTATCATTCATTGTTATCACCAAATATCTACATGTTTGGCAGTGAGGTTTATTCACTTGAAATTTTGAAATTTGAAAGAACCAGACTTTCAAATTCAAAGAAATAAATAAAAAGAGATAGGGAGAGCCATGTATATTCTTACAAGTTAGCTGAATTAGGACCCTTTCTACTATACATTTTAATGGTATTGCAGTAAAAATCTGAATATAGGAAAAATGATCAACTTTGAAGATGCATCTGAGGCCTTCTTTTTCTTAAACTACCTCCTCAAAATATATTTTTTAAAATAGTACTTATGAATTATTTCTTGTTCTCTTTCATTGGACACTTTCCTCTTATTTTGGAACCAACCAGTTTCAAAAAATAATCATAGGATTATTTTTACTTATAAAAATCAACCAAAATCTTTCTTGATATTGAATGGAGAAAAATTTCATCTTCAAGAGCTTCCTGGAAATTCATTACTAAGAGAAAGAAGATAACCCGTGTTAATTTCTGAATCTATAGCTCATTCTTCTTTCTTGAGAAATATCTAGTGGTCCCTGTATGGGAAGCTTTTATTCCTTCTCTCCTTTTGTTTCCAGTACCAAAATTATTCTAAGTCACAATAGTTCTTTTGAGAGATACTTTTGTTTCTAGAATTTTGTTGGCAGCAGAATGGTTACACAAAACAATATATAAACAAACTAATTGTGGTATTTAATTCTTTTTACAAAGCATAATGTCTTAAAAAAAAACAAATGGTATATTTATTCTGATTTTATAATTTCCTCCCACCCATTGGGTTGTCTTCATTTCTTTATCTCTTATTACTTTTTCATTCAATCAAGGTGGGCATTTTAGCATGTCTGTGAAGTTAATTTATATTTATTGAAATGCAGTTACTCAGAAGATAGTCAAAAAAAATTGGTCCTTATCTTTTCCAACTCTCATTCTGGTCCTGATAAATATTATCTAGCAATAAAACTAAGAGTTGAGAAAGAAAACAATCATAGAGATTGTGCTAAATATTGCATATGCTTCCTATTACCCAGTTATGTTAATAATATATATATGCATCTCCCTCATATACTATTTTTTATTTGAAAGACTCCATGAATCCTAGTATTAATTTATTTGATTTTTTAAATGTTTCTCAAGAAAATTTATCAGCATATTCACCATTTAAACTCCAAATACCAAATTCTTACTTTCAAATGTAAATAAAACAACATTTCAATCTAATTTCATGTGCTGATATTTACTTATTAACAGAAAATTCTATTAAATTATTATAAACATTAATGGCTATCCTTCACCAAACTGCTTTCACTAAATAATTCTGCTCATTTCATTAAAAATAATGTTTTTTCACTCCAAATTAATGAAAAACAAAAACTTCTAGACCACCAATCATTATATCAATTCTCTAATTGACAGAACTAAACATAAACATCAATAGTAGCCAGTTCTAATGGTCAAAAATATATTCCAATAATAGTAACATGTATATATATCATGTGGAAACCACAGTAGATGAAAAAATGATTCAGACATTTATGTATATTTTGTTTACCTCCTTCCATATTCATATTTGTCTTGTAAAAGTTTCCTGCCAATATTACTACATTTAATATTGTATTTGTCTTCTTTCAAATCCTCTTTAAGTGTATAATGAAGCAATCATTTCAGATGTATTTCTTATTGGTAGTTCTAAATATATTACATAATAAATTAAAAAATAGATTAGTAACAAATAGCTCCATAAGCAATGAACACTTCAGTAAAGGGGATAAGTATTTACTTAAATTGATAAAATAAAAAATAAAATCCTATTAGTTTGATATCTTTAAATTAAAACCTTCATTTGTAACAATGATTATTCCCCCCAAATACAGTTAAAATAACTTGTCCTTGAAATACTTTGTACCTTTGAAAAATTTTAAGATTTTCAAATGTACAGGGAGAATGAAGGAAAGTACTTGACTATTTTTCACCTAGCAAAGAATAAAAAATATATATAGCCTACTATGGTATGTTAAGATTCCAGTGTGAAATCTTTGATTTGTATGTAGTGTCTAAAGGTTTCCCTTATAGCAATATATTTGTCATGAGTACAACTGAAATGGCATTGCTAGTCATAACAACAGTCAAGGTGGCAGTTATCCCAGAGAAGCCCAAAGTGAATTGTGACAAAGTCACAATTGTAAAGAATGTTTCATTTACATAAAAATACTGCAAAGCTATTAATAGCAAGTATTTATTTATGTCCCTTTTCATATAGATGTCATCCAAAACAATAACTTCCCATGCCTGACATTCAAGGAGTGAACTTAGACATTAACATCTACAAAAACAGCTCTTTAGAAGAAAAGCAAAAACCAGCAACAGCAAAACATGGGGAAAAAATGTTCAAGATTAAGGGCTTTTTCCAAATCTAATTTTACTGGAATTTGAACAAAAAAACCCTCAAAAACAAACAAACAAAAAACCACACACAAACAAACTTAACGTGAACATGTATGGAACTTACCTTCTTGAGCTGCTTGGAAAGGATTGTTGCCATCAACAAATGTCACCAAAAATGTGATTTTCTCAGTTTGTAAGATCTCTTAATTCTTATTGAGGTCACCAACTGCTGTGTGAAACACCTCTGTAGGAGCCAAGGGTTAAAACAAGACCTGCAAAATTTGTTGGGAGTAGCTGACCTCAGGGTGGTGGCAGTAAACTATGGAGATTGTTATGTAGAGCAGTCTGGGAGAAAGAGAATGTTTACCCCAAATGGTTATGTTAAGTATGAAGGAAGAGACCTCTGAAAGATAAGCTCTGTGTTCCTTCAAGAAATGCATGCATGCATTTTGTCACCCTGCAGTATATAAACAGAATCTGGATAAGAATAAAGTTGTCTGATGTCTGTTGTTTGTTGAAGTTAAGCTTCAGACCCCCTGAACCTGGCCTGTGTCTTTCTTTCTTTCTTTCATTCTTTCTTTCTCATCATTCCTTAATATCCTTCGAGCCCTGTTTCATAGGAAGCAACATACCTGGTCAACCTTTTTGGCAGATTCATCAAATATTGCTCCTAGGAAGAAGGGAGTGTTGCCCTTGGAAAATGACATAAATGTTCATACCCTCTTAAAATACACCAAAAAGACTTTTGTTTTGAAAAACATATAATTTCACTTGAAGCATGCTTTTTTTATTACAGAAACACAGTGTACTAGAAGCAGTGTGATAGTTGAGCAGAAAAGCAGTACTTCTTCAAGATGGAAATGACAATTAGTATCTTAAACTGTTATTGTTGGGAAAGTACTGCACTGTGAAGACAATATAATGAGTATGAAATGCATTTGCAGCTCAAATGGCTAATACATCAGATGTCTTATATCATGGGAACTTTAGGAATTCATAGTTTAATTTTTTTCTGAATAGTGGGAGATACAGTAAGAAAGTTTTCTGATAGACTTTTCACACAATATGTTGTGATTTAATCTCTAGCATGATTTTATTTCCTTCCTTTCCTTCCTTCCTTCATTTTTTTCTTCCTTTCCCCCCTCCTTCTTGTATTCCCTTCTCCCTCTTATCTTCCTTCCTTCCCTTAGGAAAGGGGTTTCACTAATCTTTTTCTTCTTTTAATTGATTTTTTGATATATGTTATATACTCACATACCATGTAATCACCCAACATATACAATCAATGGTTCACAATATACCATCATATAGCTGTGCATTTATCATCACAATGGACTTTTTCTTCTTTTTTGTAAAAAAACAAACAAAAAACATATACAAAAACAAATTTCAAAGCACATCACAACAATAATTTTTAGAACAGATTTCAGAGTTTGGTATGGTCTACAATTCCACATTTTTGGTTTTTACTTCTAGCTACTGTAAGACACTGGTGACTAAAAAAATACCAATATAATGATTCAGCACTCATACTCATTTGTTAAACCCTACCTTCTCCATATAATTTCACCACCACCTTTGACCTTTTGCTTATTCTTTAGGGGTATTTGGGCTATGTTCATTCTAATCTTTTCATCTTCAAAGGGGTTGTCGATAATATAAGATATTTATTGAAACATTAAAGAAATACAAATATCTGAAAGGAGATAATGGAGATTATCCTGAAAAACTAAATTCTACTGAACAACTTTAGCCTTTACATCCATATATAATATTAATAATGATAATAAGAGTTGTGACTTTTATTGGGTGCATGGTTGTCAGGAACACATTGGCTTAAACACACAAGTTCTAAGATCAAACTGATTTCGAAGCCTGACTTTGCCACTTAAGTATATGACATGGAGCAAGTTATTTAAACTCCAAACCTCATACCCATCATCAAAATATTTCAACAATAATACCAATCTGTAAAGGCTATTGTTTATTTAACAAAATTATCCATATAAAAAGACTTAAGTCATTGGAAATAAAGAGCAAGTTCTCAATAAATGCTACTGTTTTCTTTTTCACTTACAGGAATCCAGAGTGCATAACATTTTCCATTAATGTTTTCATATTACAGTACCTCACTTAATTGTAAAATAATTGTGTGGTCTGTATAATACATCACACATGTATAGTTGTGGAAGCTAAGATTCAGTGCAAGAAAAATGTCTACGACCACATGACAAGGCCAGAGCCCTTCCCTCATTGGCTCCATCCTCCTTGCTCTAAACCATATGAGGCATTACTGCCTTTCAGAATTATACCCATGAGTAATAAAACTTTTTAACATGGTATTGTAATTTGCCAAGGCTGCCAGAATGCAACACACCAGAGATGGACTGACTTCTAATAAAGGGGGGTTTATTTAGGTAAAAACTTACAGTTATTCAGAGGAAAGGCAGTGAACCTTCACAGAGGTATTCTCTTACACAGGAAGGCACAGGGTGATCTCTGCTGGCCTTCTCTCTAGGTTTCTGGGTTCCAACAGCTTTCCCCAGGTGATTTCTTTCTACATCTCCAAAGGCCTGGGCTGAACTGTGAGTGCTGAGATGAGGTATGCTGAGCTGCTTGGGCTGTGCTGTGCTGAGCTCTCTGACTTAAACATCCAGTCAATTAAACTAAACATCACTCATTGCTGAGGCACAACCCTCATCCTACCGCAGATGCAATCAGTGGTAGATGAGCTTCACATGCCAATGGCCCATGTCCACACAACAGGACTAAGCATCATCACCTGACCAAGTTGACACCCAAACCTAAGTACTACATGTTAACCCTTTATCATCTTGGCAACTATATACATCACCTTAAGTGATACAAAATGGCAAAAGTTCTCTTCCAGCTCTGGGTCTATGAATCTCAAAACAAATTATCTGGTGCCAATATGCAAAGAAGGGACAGTCACAGGATACATATTTTCATTTCCATAGGGAAAAATTGGAAGGAAGACAGGGATCACAAAACACAAACAATTCTAAAAACCTGCAGTGAAAATTCCATTGGATTTCAAAGTCTGAAAGTCATTTATCCTTTGGGCTTTAAAAAGTGGAAGTCCCACCCTTTGCAAGGGCCTATGCAGTGGCCCACTTCTCTCTGAATGCAACCTTGCAGGACACTGGGGAGACAACCTTTTTCTTGGCTCCACCTTTTCCAAGCATTGGGGCCACACCTGGGCTCTCTGCTATCTCCAGGGCACAGGCTCAACCCCTCCATGCAATGGTAGCCAGGCTCTACCCAGTACCCAAGGAGTGTGCTACACCCTTCCAAGGCCTGAGGTGGCACAACACTTCCACTGCAATGAGGTGGAAGGCCCATTCTTTGCCTTCAGGGTAAACTCACCCTCTTCACATGTATGGGTGGGTCCACTCTCAGGCAAGACTTCTTTCTTGGCTTCAGACCCGAGCTTCTATGGCTCTCACTCTGCAAGCTCCAATTTATCCCTTTTCTGTCCCCCTTTGTCCAAACTGACAGTGGTTCCATTTACACCAACAGTCTTTTTAAGCACTCCAGGCCTTCTCCATCAAGCTCCCCCAGTTCCTCCAGAATCCTCCCCTCATCCATCCAAAAAAGTGTTCCAACACATCTGGTATTCACCACTCCCCACTTCTCAGGAACCAAATCTGTTTTAGTCCACTAAAGCTGCCAGAATGCAACACACCAGAGGTGGATTTGCTTTTAATAAAGGGGGATTTATTTAGTTAAAAACTTATACTTTTTCAGAAGAAAGGCAGGTAAGTTTCATCTTAGATTCTCTCTTACACAAAAAGGCACAAGGTAATCTTTGCTGGACTTCTCTTCAAGTTTCTGGGTTCCAACAACTTTCCCTGGGGTGATTCCTTTCTACATCTCCAAAGGTCTGGGCTGAGCTGCAAGTGCTGACATGAGGAGTACAGAGCTGCTTGGGCTGTGCTGTGTTGAGCTCTCTCACTTAAACATCCAGCCAATTAAATTAAACCTCACTCAGTGCAGGAGTCACTTCCCTCAGCTGACTGCAGCTGCACTCAGTGACAGATGAGTTTCACATGACAATGGCTCATATCCACAGCAACAGAACTAGGCACCATCACCTGGCCAAGTTGACACCTAAACCTAAATACCACACATGGAAAGACTTTATTGTAAATCTGGGAGAGTCCATCTGGGCATACATAGCTTGTTTGTATTTGTTCTGTCTCTTCTGGTTCTAAGAAGGCATACCTTTTAAAATCATTTGCCCTTTAATGATAAATATTTGGATCAATGTACTTTTTGTTCTTTTGGATGAACTGAATGAAATCCCTCTTGCCAAAAAGGACATACACCCCAGGCTTAACAACATGATAAAGGAATGATGTTTTCTCTTTTGCCATCTACATATCCTTATGGATATATGTTTCTTGTATATGTCTAAACATAGACATATTTCTAGATAGCATATACATACAGAAATATTTATATGTGATGATTGAAAAGGAAACACTTTACATATTTCAGATTTGTTGATTTTGTACATTTATACAAGCCCTGAGACATATAACAAGAGATAGATCAGAATATTAAACATATATAATAATGTGTTTTAAATCAATTTTATTTTATATGGTTTCATCATAATTAAAATCAATTCACATTAATTTTGTGCTTTCTTTGTAAAATTATTTTCTGGTAGCATCATTTCTTCTAGTATAGCACCTTCCATATAAGCAATATATTACAGTGTGAGGTCATATGTGAAATGTAGAATTTCAGTCCTTTTTTAATCAAATGAACTCTTGGCTCAAATGCATTCTTACATGAATGCCTGTATGTTAACTGAAATTAGAGGTGTTCTATTAGAAGCAGCGGTGCTGGAGGGGCCTGGAGTGCTGACCCCTCACTACTTGTCTCCTCCAAGAACACTTCAGGCTCACTAATCTCTCTGTATTCCCTCTTTTGTAAAATGGAAATGACATCTATCTATCCTCATGTCTGGTTAAGAGAGGTCTACGGCTAATGTTCTCTTCCTAGCCTCCTTCATTATAACTTAATTATACTGTTTGTTATGGTGCATAAACATCACAGGTTTTCCTTGTGATGAGCCAGCTGGACAGATATTTTGATTACCATGTGATTAAGGATTTAATTTGGGAAATATGGTCACCATAAATGTAGTGCTATACACACCATTGTCTAAAATATGCGTTACAGTTACTAAAGCTATTTACTGTCTCTGCCAAAAGTGACAAAAGGTTATCTGCAGGATAACATTACTGGAGGACCAGTTGTTGTAAATGTACTTAGAGATTTAAAATGTAACTATGCCTAAGTATCACTCACTCAAACCTGAATTCTTATTAGAATATATTTTAGCTTCTGCGTTATTCCACTGTAAGCTTTTTTTTTCTTTATTAGAGAAATTGTGGGTTTACAGAACAATCATACATAAAACACAGGATTCCTATCACCTATCACCCCATCACCATAACTTGTGCTGGTGTGGGACATTTGTTACTATGGATGACAGCACATATTTATAACTGTACTATTAGTACAATTTTATAACTGTATTATTAAGCTCCTGGTTTAACTTAGGCTTCACTGTGTAGAGCAGTCCCATGGATATTTTGTTTTCATTTTTGTTGTTAAATGTACAACCTAGCTTTTTGACTTTCAACTACGTTCAGATGCATACATACTTCAGTGTTGTTAATTGCATTCATGAGGCTGTGCCTCCATCCCCATCATCCATCATCAAAGCATTTCCATCTTTCCAAATATGAACCTTGTACATTTTAAGCCCTAACTTCCCATTCCTCATCCCCACCCTATCCCCTGGAAACCTATATTCTAGATTCTGACTCTATAAATTTGCAAATTCTAATTGTTTTTAAAACAGTGAGATCATACAATATCTATCCTTTTGTGTTCACTGAACATGATGTTTTTTATTATTATTCTATGCATTATAGAGAGTAAGGGTGAAACTGTATCAGGTTCTGAGAGGTGCAGCAGGGTACTCAGGCCTCTCCACCCTGAGACAGCTTTGCCATGGAAAGACAGTCACTAATTTCTGTTAGAGCAGGCAGTGTGCAGTGTCCAAGTGGCATATTGTGCACCAGACATCCTTCAGCACTGCTATTTTACATTTGCATTAGTTGATCAACTTCCCCTAAATCCAGCCTTCCATTTCCAATATGACTTAAAAGCCTGCCCATGTCTGAAAGCATGGGAAAAACATAAAGCAAAAAAGAAAATAATTGGCATATAAATTGAGGACTTTCTGATTATGTTATGGATAGTTGCTATCCAGGATATTATTTTATGAACATAATTAAAACATAAATATACACAATAGACACACACTTTTAAACTCTCTTGTCATTTGTGAACCAAATAGAATTCTAATTTTAAAATTAAGTTCCTATGAAAATATTTAGGAGATAAGTGTTAACTTTATCTTGTTGATTTTTATAAACATTTGATAATCTTATGTGAATCTAGAATAATAATTACATTGAAATTTATAACTTTCAGACTCTGATATACTAATTTTACTAGGAGTTTTTTTAGGAAGCATAGTCTAAATTTGCTGCGATTGAAGCTGAAATAGCCAATCCATTTTAAAACAGATAATCTAATGTCTATTCACAAAGGAGTGATGTATGTTTATATAGAGATGTTTCAGCTTGTCCTGGATTCTAAATGGGTCTTTTAAAAGAAGAGTTTCTGCCCAACCTTATTTTATAGTGGGTTATGTTATTGATTTCTGCTGAGTATTGGTAATACATTTTTAATGGAGTCATTTTTACTATTACTTGACAGAACACTTAAAGTTGCCTTAAACATTAAACCTGGTTCAATAAATGGCAGAAAACTGCAGAAATGAGAGTAAATTAGTCAAGTATGTGCTAAATTAAGATCTACTGAAAAGAAATTAGCAAAAGAAGCTCTTCATCTTTCTGCAAACAGCAAGGAGGTACTAACACTTCATCTTACTGCAAACAGCATAACCGAAGAAGAGGAAATCCTAGCCAACATTTCAAATCCCAGTTCTTTATTTACTTTTTTCTTCAACTGTAGAATCTCATCTTAAGCCTGGCTTCATATCAAAGAAACACTTGCAGTAGGTTACATTAAATCACACACATCTGAAAACAACCCAGTGAGATCTACATCAAGAACCTCAGAAAAAGAATGTCCTTTATTATTTCATGCTCTTCCAACAGCCACAGCAATTTCATCTCTTTATCTCTTGTATTAATGCATACATGGTACCAGTTTAATCTGATTTCATATACCCCAGATTTAGTTTTTTTGAACTAATAAAATTTTCTAATACAACATTCATAACTATGTAGCTAACTTGATGATGCAGCATCTAGTTTCTCCAAGGATATATTTATTAGCATATTTTAACTGTAAGTTTTATTTTATAGCCTTGAGTTGAAAAGCACATTGTGCTAGATAAAATAATTCTTCTACCACTTACACACACACACACAAGACTATTTCATGTACAGATTATACAGAATATACTCTATTTTCCACGGGCCAATCTGAGAGAAGAATAATCAAGCAACCAAGCAGAAAAGGACTACTTCTTAAATATTCCCATTATACAAATTTGTCATTTGTAATTAGCCATTCCATTATTGGGGTTGATGTCTGTCTCTGCCATGAGGGGGGAAAGGATTTCTCTTATTCGTTTACAAACATAGTATAAGTGGGTACAAATATATGCTTTTAAAAACAAATATATGTTTTTAAATACAAACCACACCAAGTTTGTCTTCTTACACCTTAGAAAGAAAATTCATTATAGAAGTTTGTGCTATATATAATGCTGCTGAATCCCATGTAACTAATATGGAAAATTGCAAGCATATGAACACCAAATTTTAATAGAGGCTTACAAAAATAAATGTAATTGGGGAAATAATTATAATTTATAATAATATCACAGACCACATTAATGCTCTCATTATAATGTTATAAATTGTCATATGTTATAACATTATGTTATAAATTGTCATATCTAAAAGTATATGCCATTTGGAAATTGATCAATTAATATACAATTCAATTTAGCAAGCTGATAAATAACTGACAAACTAAGACACTTCTGGTAAATGAAATGGGATTATGTTTGAGAAAAGATACATAAAATTTCCCACAATGCACATATCTACTTCCAAGTGTATTCTTTAAAATGACAATTAATCCAAATTCCAATTTTTTTCTATAAGCATGATATATATATATGTAACATACTTGTGTGTGTGAATGCATTTTGTGCATTTAAAATAAATCAGTACCTTAGAACACAAAAATATTTCACACAAATTCACATTTGCAAATAGGCCTCCTAAATAAAACCTTAAAAAATTATTAACTTGAGTAACTCAGTAACTCTCAAAAACATTCCAAGATTTTCCACCTACATGCCTTTACCCTTGGGGTTGTCTCCACTATGGTTGTATCTTTGTCTCCTTGGCAGAACGTAATTTTCTGGGCAGTGGAAACTATTTCATATAAATACATGTATTTTACTTTAGAGTGTCTATAAAAGTTAGCCTGAATATATTAGATACTTAAGAAACATATTCATTGATTAGTCTTTTCTTATATTAATTTAGGCATAATTCTTGTAAAATATAATATCTGAGTTAGAATTTCAGAGTACAATGAACGTTGCAACCAACCTTAAATTAAAGCAAATCAAGGTTGCAAACATATGCTAAACAGCCTATGTCTGTGAATTTATTATTGCAATTATTATCATAACTCAAGAAGACCCAAGTTATTCATGAGGGCACTGATCATATATTTTATTTTTAGGCTGAATATTTATATTATTTTTGTCATACATATGAGAAGCAAGTGGAGGAAATGTTGTTTAGCAGGAAAGATACTGGAGGAAAGAAAGTGTCTTTAACTAAGCATATCCTATGAAAGTAGTGAGAAGGATCTTGACATGTTCCTTGAACAAATTTTCACACTTTAAGGGTCAACAGACTCAAGCTGTATATATCTCACTTCAATAATTAACACATGAAATAACTTTTTAGAAAATGATTCTAAAAATCAAAAGCAAGCATGTATCAGCACATCTACACTACCCTTGTACAATTAATTTCTATTTAAAACAGTATCTTTTAAAAAGATACATACAAAACAACTGCCCCAAACTGTAACTTCAGATTCAAAATTGCAAATAAAACTCGACAGCTAAGTTTTCTCATTACAAAATTTAAATTCTTTACCTCATCTAATTTTGCCTAATGCATATGTACAAATTTATGTTAAGTAATCTTTAAAAGAATAAATTAAAAATAAGCATGTGTATTATATGCTGTGAATCTCTAATTTCCTTTCAGGTAACAGAGTTAATTCTCTTCATTTTTCTCTTGTGTTTTTCTCTTCTCTTCTCTCTTTGTCTACATGCTCTCATGCATCCATCCATTCATTCATCCATCCTTTCATTCAACATTCCCTCAACACAGAGAAAACCATCAAAGCCAATATTCTTGTGTCTTAACAAATTATTTGATAGCAGGGCAGTTGAAATCAATTACATGTTGATTCTGATCACAGTAGACGATGCCTTGAAAAAATGATAATGTAAATATATAGTTTTCATAGACATACAGCTGAAAGGAGTTTTAGACATGGTATACCCAAACCGGTATATTTTTCAAAAAAATGTAGAACAATGATTTTATTGATTTGTCCAAAATTACACAGCCAAATTTAGAAAAGGTGGGGGAGGAATTCAAGTTTTCTGATTTCAAGTTTGGAGCTATTCTTTCTATATTATACTTTCTTTTTTCATGTCTGCAAATTTGCTGTTTATCCAAATGCATATACCTATATATTTATAAGTGATCAAGAACTGGTACTACTGTGGTGATTAGAATATCAAGTCCATTTATTATAAAGCCATGAAGAATTTAAAAAATGATGAATTGTAGCAAAAACCTGAATGTTAGGCTGATATTTTTACATAAAATTTACTCTTTTCCTTAGAAACTTCAACAATTTTAATGTGGTAGGCAAAAATGAAGACAAAAAAATTCAATTCTCAGCCTTGGGGCAATTTATTGGTCATGCAGGACCAACTCTACAATTTGCAATTCTACAGAGCCATTCAGAATTAAGTCATCATATATTCTTACTGCTTTCTTTATCATTTAGCATTCGAGGTGAACTCCTATTTCAATGGCATTACAATACAGTGAATGATATATTTACAATATATTTACATCACATATATGTTCTGTTCTGCCCCGTCCAGCGGGGTGAGGAATGGGGGCTCGTGGCTACACGGAGGAAAATGGTGAGACAGGAGACGTGAGGAATGACAGCGAGACTGGGTGATGGTCAGGCTGCAAAATTTTATTGAGAGAACAAAGCATATATACTCTTGGGGAGGGGTGGGTAAGGAAGTTAGGGACATGGAGGTCGAGGATTGGCTGACACTGTCGTTGGGGCTAGAGGCAGACCTCAGTTTCACGCCTTGTGCCTGCATACTGTTTTATTAGCCTGGGCAGTGGCAGGAAACGGAGAACAAAGGAGTGGGAAGAAAGAAGAACAAGGAGGTGGGCTCTGCTCTGGCGGCCATGTTACTGTCATTGTTAAACTCAGTGTATATCCGTATTGACTGCTCCCAACATCTCCTCCCTTTTTATTTAGTATAGCTAGCTGAGGGAAGTAGAGGCTTCATCTCCCTGATGCAGACAGCTCTGATTTTTTGGGAAAGGGTTTTCTTGCATGTGCCGAGGAGGTGAATGAGGGGGGGACTGTGCCTGTCTTAGGTCGGAACTGCACCTGGTGAGCTGTTTCAGCTCACTCACATATGTGACCAGTCTTACCCGTCATTGGGAGGCATGGCAGCGAAAGGCCATGTCCCTGTCTTAGGTTGACTGTTAGGTCAGTTCAGTTTCCCGTCATTGGCTAGCCAGCCCAGCACCCTGTCTTACAAATAGAATGAACCCCTCTGAGAAGCACGCTGATGAGGCATGCTTCTCAGAGAACAGTTAGGTTATGCTCACCTTCAGCTGTCTCTTGCAGTGCTTTGCCTTGCACCCAGCAGCTTATTGGTGGAGGGAGTTAGTTAGTGGGGGAGGCAGTCTGGATGATCCATGGATATACCCTGATCGGCAAGATGGAGCTGGTGATAGTGCACCTGAATGGGCCTGCTAAGAGCGGAGTCAATTTGGTCCTTGACTAGCTGGATAATTCTTTTTACGGCCCATGGTCCGAAAGACAGTACAAGAAGTATGGTTATTAGTGGACCTAGTATGGGGAGGATGTAAGGAAGGATTCCATTGAATCCGCTCCAAAGCGGGTTATCGGACAATTCTTTTCTTCTTTTTTCCAGGTCTTCTTGTAGGTGCTTG
>PVIY010010109.1:0-69957 GCA_004026745.1 Myrmecophaga tridactyla
AAAGTAGCTGTAGATGACTAGGAATTATGTCATTTGTATTAAACCCAGATCTACTTCTGAGTATGTGGTACATGCTGTTGTGAAAAATGTTTTACCTTTTACCTTTGTCAGTTTGTAATGAGAGGATTTCCTTTTACCCTTTGTAGCTCAGAGAGCACCTGATGTATCATCTCAAACACAATAAACATGCTCCTGAAGGCATAGTTTCCTGTCGTAATATTTTAAGTCAAACTTGTAGAAGGTGTGTCTGAGATGATTGTTGATGACATAAAAATGCAGAGATGGAGATTGACTACTAAGGACTAGTATAAATGAATTATTAAATTAAAAACATTTAACATTTTATTAAATGTGTAGTTTTTTTTCCTTTAGTCTTAATGAAAGAATATAATGAACTTAAATAGGCAAAACTGAATTTTAAACCATTGGTCTCAAAAACATGTGAACTTTGATACCATGATACTTCTGCATTATCAGATGGTAGGAATTTGAGCTAAAAGGAATATGAAATCCTGGCTCAATCAGGATTCTGGTAATATCTTACATTTGTTTCCAAGATGATGATTTCTGTACAGTTTTAGGCAGTATTGTCAAAACATAACTTTGGTGTGATAGCTGTTCCAAATCTTTGGTGCCTTTTTTTTTTTTTTACTTCTAATCCGAGTCTTGAATTTTTATGTTGTACGTTACCATTCTTACTATGGCATTTGGCCAGCATATATAGCCAGAGGCAGAGTTGAACACAGAAACCCTTGTCTGCCCTGAAGGTAGAATAGAGCTGTGCAGGTAGAACAGAATGTTGTGCAGATGTGACATTATTTCTCAATTGAAAAAATACCAAATTTTAAAGTTTTTACTGTTTAAATTCTGTCTTTCTGGCTATAATTATTAAATATTAGGTTTTTTATAGAAATTAGAATTACTTTGCAGTATTCAGATTTGGTAAGGAATACAAATGTGCTATTTTTTCTATTAGTATTATAGTTATGAGGAATTCTTTGGTCATGTTACCAAGGTTATAGAATATGGGGCAGTTGTTCTCTCAAGTCTTAAGTGTGGAAATGGAATACCATGTTAACATTTATAGAATGGAGTTATTAGCATAAAATACATTACTTCAAGATAATAAAGTGAAAGATACATAGTTGCATATACTGCCCCTGAGAGGCTTCTCCTTGAGTATTGTCAGTGGAGATGTCAAATCAGAGTAAAATCAAAATTATACTCTTTTATATATATATAAATATTTATATATATATATAAATAATTTTCATTTAAACTCCAAAAAACATCTCTCTCTAATACAGTGGAGCACCAAACAAAAAGATACTGTTTTGAAGAGCTTATGAAAACCTCTGAGCCATGACTAGTTTTAGCAGTAACTATTAATCTATGGTGGCATTCAAATCAATGTGAATGAGGGTGGAGACCTTTTTTGTAAGTTCTGAGGATTTCTAGGAACTGTGTTTGAGCTATAAAAAGTTTAACTTTTCACCATTTCCAAGATTACTCATGTTATGTCCTAGGGTAAACCACTTTCTTAGTGCGAATAAAGTCTTCACCCTACCAAATATTGGAATGTTTGGTGATGCCATGATTAGATTTCCCTCGTTACTTGGTTCTGTTTATATGTAGGCTATCTATGATCCGAACTGGTCTGGGACAGAGTAAAGGGAATTGGTTACTTAAATTACTTGTCACTTTTCCACAAACAATGTTTGTGGCCTTGAGCAAGATAATTTAACATCTTTGAGTTTCAGTTTATTCATATATGTAACCAAAGAGCTGAATTTTATTATTTCCTTGTTGTTTATTAGCACTCAAATGCTATAATTCTAATCTTAGAAGTTTTTGCTGTGCTTGTCCTACTTTCTCTTTCAGGGAACAGGCTTTAGTTTCAAATGGCCTAATAGTGTCCTCATGTTCTAATTTAAAGTAAATCTGTTTATAAAATGAGAATAATATTCACTGAAGTTTGAGAAGAGGGAAAAAAACTGGTGTAATTTAAAAATAAGCAGTTAACCATTTGGTATCTTACTATTAAATTCCTTAAAATTGAGGTTTTTTGGTTTTGGTTTTGGTTGAAAGACTACAGATATTCTTTCCAGTTGCGTAGGTATTCGTTTTGATATAATATTATTAAGGATTTTTCCCCCATGAAACTTTTTGCTTTTGATAGAAATTGTGATATTTTAGAACCTAGACTTCCTCTCACTCATTAAGAGTAAAGTTTACAAGTTACAATTCAAATGAAACTTGACAGGTGCTCAAGAATGATCATGGCACCATGCATCCCATTGTGCTCGGAGAACTCCAGTTATGATCATGTGCCCTCAGAAAAGCCATGCAGTGTGTCTCTGTCTGCCACCATATAGGCATCAGTTAGGCACTGACACACCTCTCATTTAATATCCCCTAAAGAGCTTTAAGAGAATAGCACTCATGATCCATAGTTGACAGAGTTGAATCTGATGCTTAGACAGGTTAAATAACTTGCCCCAGATTATATAACCAGTACAGGTGGAGTTGGAGCCCACATTCTGAATCACTAAGCTAAGAGTTTTGTTGTAACATCACAAGTTAATATCGAGCATATATTTAAATTACTTGTCACTTCAAATATACACACACACAATATACACAAATCAAGTATACACACACACATACACACATGTGGTTTTACTGTTCCCTGTAAAATGGATTTATGTACAGAGATTAATCCATAACTTCCGAAAAAGAATCTACAAGCCAAAGTACAATTTTGCTCTTTAATAAATCCTTATCCTGGTATTCTATTTTAAAGTGTCAGAATGAACTTTACAAAATAAAACTAGTTTCCAGTGAATATAACATATGTTTATCTCCTCCCTTCAATCTACATTTATTATATTTATAGCTTTTAACATCATTGATTTCTAATTTTTTTAATTTAAAAAATTAAAAATCAGTTAAGACCATTATTCTATAATAGTAAAATTTCATCAGTTATATAGTTTCGTGACACTTTTAAAAAGAATTCTCTACACTATGAAAAAATCATAATATTTAATTTATTTAATAGTACATTATATAACCACTTTAAGAAATTTATATTGATAAGTATATCAAGCATTGAATGAATTTTTTAAATGACTTTCTTAAAATCACAAAGTGTTTGAGTTACCCAGTAATTACTTTTTTAAACAAGAAAACCTTAATCAGAGTGATAAGATTTTGTTGGCATGTAACAGTTGGACTTGACCCGTGTGCATGTTATCCTTTCTGGTGAGGCCTTGCAGGTGTCGTTTCCTGATGTGTGCTTGAAGAACTCGACATCAACCTGCCAACTTACCCAGATTCATTACAGCAATACAGGAATGTCTGATGCACAGCTTAAGTTGCTTTCAGTCCTATGACTTCCGATAGTAACCAATATTGTAGTCATTTTACTGTGGAATGGTAAAGCATATTCAGTCAGCATTTATACTGTGGTTTTTGGACAAAAGTATGACATGATCTAAACAGCAGTAATTTTTCTCAAGCCATTGCAAATTGTGTAAGAGACTGAGGTAATGATTGTACAATAATTACATTATTCATTTACATTTCAGTTACTGTTCCTATTTTAGATAAATAGAATATAAATAAATCCATTTGGTTCATGTCTAAACAAATTACTGTATTTTTCAGGCTATACCCCCCAAAGCAGAAAATAATTCATTTAGTATTTTAGTAGATTATTTGGTAAAGTATTTAGTGTTTTAGTAAAAACACATTATTTGCAGTGAAACAGTTTTTTTTTACTGATGTGTTAACTTTTTCTTGTCAAGTTCTTCATTGATTTAATTGTATATCTTTCCAGTGTGTAGAGTGATATGTCCACACAGTGTACTGATAACTCCTTTCAAAATGGTTAGAAAATAATGGTTGGGACTGGTA
Organism: Myrmecophaga tridactyla; assembly: GCA_004026745.1. Lineage (NCBI taxonomy): Eukaryota > Metazoa > Chordata > Mammalia > Pilosa > Myrmecophagidae > Myrmecophaga > Myrmecophaga tridactyla. The sequence continues at coordinate 3,919 of PVIY010010109.1, forward strand.
TAAACTGCATTGCCAATAGTAATGGGTAGTGGTATAGCCTCAGTCATTGTCAGAATCAAAATCGTTCATTAGAAATGAGGAAGTGATCTTCTAAACGTATGCATTCACACCTTGCCTTACTCTCCTCTTTTTTCTCTCTGACTCTGTTAAACTTAAAAGTACTTCTCCCAAGGGAGTTTCCGAAACTCCAGCAGTTTCTCTCGTTTCAGTTTGACCACTTGCAGTGCTTAAAATTTCTTGTTCTTCCAGTAGCTCATGTGGCTAGAAACCCAAGGTGATTCTTAATTGACAATATCCAGTAGAGTGATTTAACTGTGATTAGGCGTCATTGCTCTAGGGCCTAGTCCTGGATATGTTCTGAAATATACAAAAATATGGCATAGCAAAAGCTAAATTGCTTGACAGTTCTAAGTATTACCAGTGGAAGAGTATTTAGAGAAAATTAAATTCTCTTTAAATCTTTCATATCTCTAGATTGCCCTTGTTGAAAGCAAGAAAGGCTAAAGCCAGTCATACATACAAGTCTTTCACCTCAAGACCAACTCCTTTGATAAAACTTTTTGCTTCCCTTTCACTGCTCATGTACTTTTAGTATTTCTCTGAGATACCATCTGCACAAAACATCAGAAATATATACTGGATAATAAAAAGAAGTCAAGTATATTTCATATTTCCAAGTACCAGCAATAAGGCAGGTGTCTTCCTCGGCAATGTATTAGCTAGACTCAAGAATCTCTTCTTTTTGGGGGTGGTAAAGGTGGCAGTTGTGGTAAAACTGTGTATTATATAATCCTCTAACTGATCTCCATGGTTTGTTTATTCTGCAAATTTTAAGTGCTTACTAAGTGCACGGTCCCTACAGGCAATGTGTTGCATACAGAGATGAATATACTGTCATATCCTTAAATAGTTTAACATTTCCTGCCCATATAGATTTTTTCAGCTTTCTTTGCTAATGTATATCCATTTTCTGTTGGATGAGAAATGAAACAGATGTCCCTACTGATCTAGCTATGAAAATATCAGTACAATATTTGGTAAGTTTTATCCAATCTAGGATATTAAACAGGTTTAATATCATTTGGTACCCTTAAAATGGTTGTTCTCTATCTTTTAAACTATACCTAGTACCCAGTGTCTCTGGCATGCATTTAGCATTGTTTTATTCAACACCTTATACATACTTCAGGATAATGAGCTTTTAGTAGAGAGTATCTATAACCCTTATTTCCATATTAGTGATGTTTTTTGTTTTTGTTCTTTTTACTTCTCCATTGTACTGATTGAGTGCTTTTATACATGGATAGGACCTGTATATATTCCTGTTAAATTGAAACATGGGAAATAGCCAATGGGTTATTCACATAACCTATTTAATGTCTACCTGTTTAAAATGAAGAATGAATTAATCTTGTAATTTTAAAAGTCCTTAAATATACCAAAATTCCTTCTGCCCTATAAAATGTACTTATTTTCTGTTACCATTATTATCTCCTTAATCAGTAGATTTTTCTTACCCCTTTTATTGGTAAAAATAGAAAAGACAAAGGAGTACATACATCTGTTTACAATATTTTAGGGAACTCTAATAGAAAAAATAAAAAGTGATGGCCTTTGGGTGCATGAGTAGTTCAGTTGTAGAACGCTCACCTTCCATGCGGGAGACCTGGGTTCAATTCCTGGAGCATGCACCCCCCCTCCCCAAAAAAGTGATGTCCTTTGAAAAAAATTCTTTCAAAAGAAATATTTTAGGGAAAGGTAATTAGTATACTATACAGTAATATTGAGGGGCAGTTGAAATTTTTTTAGTGAAATATTATCCAAATCTCTTCATTTTTTTCTTCTTGCTTCTGTGAGAAAGGGAAGAGGAATAGGAGGAAGACTCAAATATACCACTTTTTTCCTTATTGCCACATATTATTCTTGTACCAATAAATATAATTAAAAGATAACTGGGGAAAAGATCTCTAATCCCAGAGGTATAATTCCAATCATTTCTCATTCTGCTCATCACAACAAGTATTTCTTAAGTCAGTTGAGCAAACTCAGGTATGTTGGCTACTTATTGCTCCCAGTCCTCCTACCCCAGGCCAGGAGGGGGAAAAGTATAATCCTCTGGAGCAGTGGGTTGCTAAGCAGTAATGGATATCAAGAGAAGTCCTGACAACGGATTTTCCTTCTATAGTTTTTTTTATTTTTTTATTTGATGACATTTACCACACTTTATGTGTACATGTCACTCCCGTACTTGATAGCAAGCCCCTTGAAATCAGGAATCCTATTCATTTAACTCAGTCAATAAGTTGTCAACTTGTTGTCATCTGTGGCAAATATTGTTTTAGGTGCCTAGAATTAACAGTTAACAGAGCACAAGAAAATTCCTGCCCCTAAGGAGTTTACTTTCAAATGTGGGAGATGGGCAAAAACTGAAAAATGTATAATCTGTTAAGTGGTAAGTACTATGGAGAAAACTGAAGCAGGGAAAGGAGATAGGGAGTATGTATAGGGAGGGGAAAAGGAGAGGTTGCCATGCAGTCATAGAAAGGATAGTAAAGGAAGACCATGCCAAAAAGATGAACCCAAAACTGAAGATGGTGAGGGATAAGCCACACAGGGGAAGTGTATTCCAAGCACAGGGAGTTACCCGTGACAAGACTCAGGCAAGTATATGCTTGGTATGTGTAACAAACAGCAAGGGGGGTGGGGCAGAGCAGGGTGAGCATCTGGGAGAAGCTTAGGAGAGGAGGACAAGGAGATGACAGGTGGACTGATCACATGGGATCTTGTAGACCATTGTAAGGGGTTTGGCTAGCCAATAAAAGGATTTTTAGCCAAAGATTGACAGGCTCTGATTCGTTTTATTAAAATTTGGTTACTGTTTGGGGAAAAAAGTGGGGTGGGGGGCACAATATGGAGATCAGGGCAGTTAGGAGACTAATGTTTTAAACCAGTTAACAGATACTGGTGACTTAAACCAGGGTAACAGTGGAGGTAGTAAGAAATAACCAGATTCTGGAATTTATTTTAAAGGTAGAGCAAACAGATTTTGCCCATAGATTGCATATGTGATGTGAAAAATGAGTTAAAGTTTAGAGCCAGAGCAAACCAGATGACTGGAGTTGCCATTAACCAAAATGAATCCAGAGATGGAGTAGGATTGGAAGAAAGATTGAATTTAATTTTCAACAGATTAAGTTTGAAATGCCTGTTGAACATCTAAATAGAGGTGTCAGAGCAATGGATAAACAAATCTAGAATTTAGGAGTCAGTTCTGGGCCAGGAATGCACACTTGGTACTCATCATTGTACAGGTGATATTTAGATAAGACTGTATGATAGCATTAAGCAAGTGAGTGCTGCTAGAGAAGAAAGAAGTCTGGAGTACTCCAACATTAAGCAGCTGAGGAGATGAGGGATCAGCAGAGAAACCCAGGAAAGAACAGTCTGAGAAGAAGAGTAAAAGGAAAACCAGGAGAGTGTATTAATCTAGAAAGGAAAGTTTTGAACAGAAGAGAAGCATCTACAGGAGATGCTGCTACTAAGTCAAATAAGATGAGGACTGAGAAATGACCATTTTATTTAGCAATGGGGGTGGGAATAGGGGTCATTGATAACTATTACAAGCACAGTTTTGGTGGAGTGGTGAGGTGAAAAGCCCAGTTGGAGGACAGAAATTGAAGACACCAGACAATTTTGCAGTAAAGTTGAGAAATAGGAAGTAGTTGGAGGTGGTTGTGTTTTGTTTTTAAAACATGGGAGAAATTACAACATTTTTATATGTTTATGTGGGGGGATGGGTGTTATAAGGGAAGGAGTCACTGATTTTGAGAAAGTTACCTACACCATTTACTGAGGTGTTCCCAAAGCTCTCATCACTTACATTGGACGTCTGTCACCGCTGAACGTCTTTAGGAAACATAGCATAAATATCTTTTTCATCAGCACTTAAAATAGTATTGGCATTCACCAAATTCTTGGATTCTCCTGGGTAGGCAGGAGGGGATAGGAGCTAATACATGCATGAAATGGTTGGCTTTTGCTGGGAACTCAGACGTCAGTCCATACAGAATAGGCAGAGGACAAGGGAATAAGTCTCGACTGGGAGTGGCTCTCTGGTTGCTTCTTTTCCTCTGTGAAATAGAAAATGATTGTGGGCTGAAAGTGAAACTCATGTATCCTTGTGACCCCTCACAGTACCCAGCATAGTAACTAGTCATTTTTTGTAGAATAAGTGAATGAATGATTGAGTTGTCTATCTGCATGTTATTTTAACTTAGGGTGCATAGTGAAAATGAACAGATTATTACAGTTCCCACGGCAACTGGAACAGCTTTTTTTTTTTAATCAAATATGGTTAGCAATTGTTAGTTGGTTTGAACATCAAGCCTTCAAACTCTTTCCTTCAAATTATTTTCCTTAAGTCATTGAAGAATCTACCTTGACACCAAATTGAACTAGGGGAATTTTTCTATTTGCTGAATGCTAATACTGCTTTAAGTGCTGGAAACAAGATATTTTTGACTAATCTTTATAGTTTAGTCAGGAAATCAGAAAGGTATCCAAGGTATATGCAGAGAGAATTGGAAATAGCTCAGTAGATGGTATAGCAGATAACTTCTGAGTTGGTGAAGGAATTTGGGCATAGGAAAATGGCTTATCAAAAATTGTTTCTTGCTCAATTCAGCTGATTCTAGAAAATTGAGCAGTCTCTACCCCAGGCTCACTTGTGAATATGGTGGTCAGAGAAGGGTATAGTGGGACCCTAACCTCCTGTTGCCCTGACTTCTAGCCCTGGTCCCATAGTAAGATGCTCAGTTTCAGGCCTCTTCTCCCTCTGAGTCATAGAATGCTCTGGAAGTGGGAATTTGAAGAGCAGGTTTCATTTTCAGAGACTCCATGGGATAGTCACAGTTTATGAACAGAGCCCACAACTTTTATTTTGCTTACCTTTCCCTGCTACTGTCTTGACTGCAGTATTGATGCATAAGAAGTGGGGCATATGTCCTTGGCTTATTTGCTCTGAAAACCTAGTCGAGAGGAAAGCCCTGATTATCAGTGGCTTAACTACTTAATATTGCTTACAGAGTCAAAAGTCACCAAATACTTAAGAGTTAAAGCATCTTTTTGTCTTCACTGGTCCTTGCTGAAGATGATCTTTGCTATGATTATTGCATATATAAGCCCATTTTATGAACTTATAAATTAGGGTATGACTTATCTTTCCTAAGTTAATCCTAATAATACTCTTTAGAGTTATTTTATATATACACAGGCTGTTAGTTGCTTTCTTTTTTCCTTATTTTTGAAAGGTATCATGTCTTGATTCTGTTCTCTCCTTTCCATTTTTACTGTCTTATTGGTTATCCTTTATGTATGTGGCCTAATAAATGTTATCTCCTAGTCCATGCAAAAGACTCCAATCCATTCTTCACACCGCTATTACAAAATTATTGGCAGAGTAAACTCTTTCATGGCTTTCCTTGCTCAGAAGACCTCACTGATTGTCCATTGTTTACTGAATAAAGTCCAAACTTCTTAGTGACCTAGTTTTCTGTCATTATACGTATAAGTGTGTTCTCATGAAGTTGCATCTATTTCAGTAGCAGCTTCAGATGCACTTGCTTTGTAGTGAAGTACTAGTCACTTGCCAATGACAGCAGTTCTATCATCATTTAAAAATATTTCCTTAGAGAAGTAGCAAGGTATCTCACTGAGAGCACCACCTTAATCTACTTACTCTTCAAGATTTTCTGCTCATACAACTGAACTCTTATGCTGTGACATTTTTATAAATAATTTTACTACTAGCGGTTCAGAGTATTGATGCATGTACTGCATGTATCAATGCTAAGTTTCAAGCATCAGAAAATGAATTACTTAAAATACTTTGTTAGGCACACCAGTATTTTAAATGTGAGTTGATATACTTGGTGGTTTAAGACAGATGGTGCATTGCTACTGTGCCTAAGAGCATTTGGCAGTTCTGAAAGTGAGCCTTCTGTTCAGTCCAAAATAATTCAGTGATGAGTGGGCAACTTTGTTCTCTCTCTCTCTCTTTTTTTTTTCTAGATTCGAGTATTGAGAAGTGTTTTAGCTTGCATATTAACTATACATAGGTACCTTCATAAAATGACACTGAAGGCTCAGGCAAGAATATATATAATTGGTGAATAAATACTGTATTATCAGTTTGGCGTCTGGCACCATTTGTTTGTATTTTTGTTATAGTGATAAGTTTCTAGTAAAATTAGCAACTATTTGGCCAAATTTAAATATCAGCATAAAAGTTTCCAGTTTTAAAATTAACTGTTGACCAGGCTAATGTTTAAATGCACAAAAGGGAAACTTTTCAAATGAAATTGAAGTGGATTTAAAAAGAGGATTTTAAGTCTCATGTTTGGTCATCCTTCTTCAGTCTCATTTTATCCCCCTGATTAAGGTGCCTCTTCTCAAGCCTTCTAGCTAGAAATGCATTTTTTCCTTCATGTATTTTCAAAGGATTTAAGTAACTTTGGGGTTATGATTTGGGGAACACTGAGTGTTAAATATAGGATGCCAAAAGTCCACAAAAAGAACACCTCTGGAAATATGAGGAGAAACAGCAAAACGACCCCCAATCTGCACTCCGGGCTGTGGGCTATTATGGTATTGGTTGATATGGAAGAGGATATCATAATGTGGGGAAAACGTCCTGCCCATTTAAGCTTTGGAAAAAGGGTCACTCCATTGAAATTGGTCTAAAAATATTGCCTGCTCTCATAATACTGAAAGGATAAAAAGGTCAATAAAGTTTCCTCAGCTTCTGTCAGTCAGTCTTGTTCTTATTTTCTTTACATTTCCAAGGAGGCCGAGATCACAAAGGATCATAGATTCTGGTGGTTGGAATATTAACTAAAAGTATTCTTAGAAATGTTCCTGTAAATTCTTTTTCTGAGATTAAATATATTGTGCACAGGTACTCTGACCCCATCTTTAGATTCATTTCATGTAGCATTTCCTTAGACTGATCTTTAATAGCTGCCTCTTCTTTAGCCTCAACAACCTTAAGCATATCTGGAAGACTCAGTTCCTGTCTACTACATAGCGGCATACCTTGGGAGGATGGAAGTGGAAGGGTGATTTGTGAGGACACCTCCCTCCCCCCGAAAATGATTCTTGACATCTGAAAGTCACCAGAATCTGCCTGTTTGGCACAGAAGGGAGAGTAGCCTGGGCTTCAGAGTCAAAGTCCTGCCTATAGTCTAAAATCACCATCTCCAAAATAGAAATGTATCATCTGATATAATATATACTGCAAAGATTTGAAAACTAATTACCAAGGGTTGTAGCCTTATGTATTTTGACATTTATGGAGCTCACAACTTTAATTTTAGTTGTATTATCACTTAAAATAATTAGGGGTCATTGATTTATCACAACAGTTTCTTTGTGATTAAAACACTGCTAATAATTAATATTTCAGTTTTGATTTCTGAGTCTTTCAGAAATACTGAAACTCTAGAGCCAAAATATTTTAATTAACTACCAGCTTTTAAGAGTTACTAAGCTTTCAAATCACTTTTATTTACTATTTTTCTGTAGCTATGAATATTTTTTCTTCTCAAAAGCCTGAATTTCCTCAATTTTATAATTGAACTAAAAACAATGAACAACTCTGCAGAATGTTTTAATGAAGAAACAAATATTTAATAGTGAAGTATCTGAAAGGACTTTTTTAAGCAGTAAAATATAATACAAATATGCAAATTGTATGGAAAATTATATGCTTGAGTGCAGCATGAAGCTTCACTATTAGAACATTGTTCTTGCTTGTGCTAATAGGTTGTGTCGCATCTTTTTTTGTTGTTTTTTTGTTTGTTTGTTTTTGTCTCTGGGCTCTGAAGATTGAAGTTTACTGTTATTGCAGAGAAAGACATAAGTGAGTATATTTCTTCTTTTAAATTTAACAGCACCACCAACAGTGGATATACATGTATACATGTATAATTGGTTATAATTAGGCAGTGTGGCTGTCTTAAGATTCTTATAGGGATTTTACACACTAGCGTTGGTAGGGCCCAATAATTTCCAGAGAATTCTTCTGGTTCCCAGGCATAAATGAGAATGAAGGAAGAATTAAGAAGCATTCTGGGTGTGGTGGGAGCAACTTCGTGCACATTCTTCTCAAGAGAAAAATCGCACATTTCCTGTTCTATGAGGGTTTCTTTTAGTACCGTGTTTCTTTCAGATCAAAAGTAAGATGTTTTCACTTTTCTTTTCTTTTTTTTTGTTTTTTTGTTTCTTCAGAAGAGGTGTGGTGGAAGGGTCTGCCAGAACCAGAGGCTAAGCACACAGCAGTATAAAAAAATTTCTTTATTCCAGTTTCCAGAATTCTTCCTCTTCAGCCTTTCCTCTTCATTGGAATCATGAAGCTATTAAACAGTGGTGTAAAGAAGTTCCATCCAGTGGTTGAAGCTCTGTAGAGAACACGGAAGTAGGCTGCTGTAGTTGAAATAGTTCATCTGCACTCTGGGTCTTTCCAATTTTAAAGGGGGAGGAGGGAACACAATTTTAAATTTAATTTGTACTGTAGCACATAGAATGTGATTGTGACAATCTTCCAGTGAATATTTGTTAATCCTACCTAATTTAAATAATTGTATGTTAAATAAAACATGTGGGAGTTAAATTGACTTTCTCCGGATTGACTTCCTCCAGGGTCCCTTATATAGCCTTTGGAAAGAAACACCAAGAGGAAACACAGAAGCCACACTTTTACTGATAGTACTAGCCATTTGGGAAAGTTCAGGGTTTTATTCCAAAGTGAAGACTGTAATAAATGAACAGGTTTAGATAAATGCTTAGTGACATGCCAAAAGTTTACATGTTCATTTGTTACAGGATCATTCCCTCTGGAATTAATAAAATTCTAGCCATGAAGAGGTCCAGAAATTAATTCAAGGATGTCGTGGAAAACTTAGATAATTTGTTTCCCTCAGCTGTTCTCCCCTTCTTTTTCTTCTGTCTTTGTCCGTTTCCTCTTTCTTCCTGCCCCCATTGACTGTAGTAGGAAAAGGGCAGGTGAACGCAGAGATACATACTTACACCTTTAAATTCCTAATTTGAGGAAGGTTTTTTGGGATCTCATATAATCACACCACTAAACAGTATGATAGAAAACCCCTCCCACTCCCTCGACCATCCCATAACTTTTTTTTTTTTTTTTTTTTTTGCATGGGCAGGCACCTGGAATGGAACCCGGGTCTCCAGCATGGCATGTGAGAACTCTGCCTGCTGAGCCACTGTGGCCTGCCCCATCCCATAACTTTTGATTATATGTTTTAGTGTACTGAATTGGCTAGTGTTTCTAATTAAACAAGGAAAACTTAAATATGCATAAAGTTTATCTTTCTGTTTTTAATGTGCTTATATCTTTTCTTGGTGCTTCTCATAAAGACAAAATGTGCTTTGGTTCCTGTCAGCCCCCATCAGAACTAGAGGATTATTTTGGGGTGTATGATATCCCATAGCACACCATAAATCTCCACTAGATGTCAGTGTGTCACTAAATGAAATCTGTTAGCGTGCTCTCCAGACCTGTTCTTGAAGGAAGGCAAACTCATCCAGAATGATGCAGTGAAATTTTAAGTAGTATTAGTTAGTAATAAGTGACATTTGTCCTAATGAGTATTTATAACAAATGAAATCTTTTATTTTAAAAATTCAGTTGCTTTGCTCTGAGAATTTCAAAAAAATGTTTTTACACATATTCTCAGATTTTGCTATATCTCCAAAAAGATAGAATGCAAATGTGGTCTTCATTTTACAGTGAGTAACCTAACTGCAAGGGGTAAAATGATTGGCCCAAGATCATAGAGCTGACAAATGATAGAACCAGACTGGCATTTCTACTCTTCTATATTTAGATGTAGATTCCCTGTCCTGTGTATTAACTTACTTTCCATGTAAAACAAGCTCAAGAAGAGTAGAATAAAGAGTAACAATTGAGATATTTGGGTAAATGAGTATAGAGATGTTTATACCAGAAAACCTACAACAATAAAATTTAGTACAGGAAAAAGTACTAAAGTCATTTATAGAAAGGATTTTGGTATCAGCTATTTTGTACAGATTTTAGGATGAATTTTATGAATTTTTAAAATTCATAATTTTAAGATTTTCTAAAAGATTGCACACAAAAAAATACTAAATAACCAAAGAGATAACAGTGTTTTACATATATTATTTTAGAGCTGGTGAACTCAGCTTAATGTAAGCTTCACCTTTAATGGAGAAGAACAGAAAGGCAATTGTAATTTGGTCTGGAAGTTTGAAACTTTTAGGTATTTGGGGATTATGGAATGTAGTGTATATTGTCGGTTTTCATGGTATAACTTCCTTAAAGAGAAATTATAACCATGTATATTAGGTTTTAAATAGTGGTTTGTTCTAATTGTAGGAATACATAGGTTACAACCAAATAAAATTATATTGTGGATAAAGATTAAAAGAGTACTTAGAAACGATTTAGGGTGGTGGGGTGGGATGGATAAATTTAATATTTTCCCTTCATGTGGGAATACTGTTTATAATAAATAAAAAGAAAAAATGGTTTCTTCTTTATTGCCCATGTTGTAAAAATTTGCCACAATCTCAACTTTATAAGGATTTATTAAGCGATTGCAATTTTTAAAAGATGGGATTAGTGCTTGATTTGTTTATTTCTAATGTTTCAAATAATAAAAATCAAGGTTAAACTGTCAGGGTCAGATTTTCAAGGTTTAATGTGAAATTTTTAAGTAACAAATGATTACCAAGTTCCGTCAGCATATTATGTATGGCTGAACACAGTCTGCTTGCTGTAGTAGTTAGTGCATTGTTGGCATTAAGTAAATATTGATAAAGAAGTGCTTAATAAATGTAGCTCTCTCAATTTGTTTTCAATTTAAATGATGCAAGATTAAAAGAGTTATTAGCAAAATTCAAGAGATTATTGAAATTAAAAATTCAAATATTGAAATACTGATTTACATGCTTGGACCTATGTTTTGCTTAAGAACTGGTAGATAGTAAATCATGCTTGGATCAAAGTGAGTTATAAAATGATAAAGCTTTACACATATAAAAGAAAACTTGTATTTTTATGATATATCTCATTATGAGTAATAACAGTGTAGCCACCATTGAATTATGTATGGATATTTCATGGCCAATTATAAAACTTCTACAATCTGTCAGTGATTTATCAGTTGGGGAAGTTGATCGTGGGTATCAGATTTGCATAGAAAGCTTTTGTAACACCGCAAATGTCCTCTTGCTACTGTCTCCATCAAGTATCTCCATAATTATGATACTTTGAAACCTAGATTTCCAGCTTTGGCCATGGGGTGGATGGATGGAGGAAGCAGGTGTGTGCAATTCCAAAAATTTTCAGCATGCTGCAAGATACTTATGCATATGGAACTTTGAAAATCACCCCCACTGCCAGTGGTTTATAGTCAAGTTAATTCTTGGACGCTCGGAGCTCTTGAAATGTTACTGGGCTAGAACACTTGGAATGCTGTGTTCATATCTTTCTGAAGTTATCAGATGGTGAATCAAATCTAGGTGATAGGTCAGTGGAGGTGATTAGACTCCCATTTAGAAGGTGAGTTCTTTGTTCAATCCATTCTTGTTAAATCTAAAGGAAAGGAATTCAGGTGGAAGACCAGGATAAACACAGCCAACTTCATCTGATTTGTAGCAAATCAAAAAAAAAAACCACTCCCTGCAATACCTTTATTTTCTCCATCAGCTGCTAACTATGCCTAGAATCCTACCCATAGAGTTCTTAAAGTATAATAATCTCCTAAAATCTTTTATTTTTAATGCTGGAACTACAGGAATCAGTAACACATTGAACTCATTAGCTCATTAAAATCATTCCCTCTGACACCCAGCAGAAGCAAGTTGTTGGGTAAATGGGGATTTTGATAGTCTGAAGAGAAGAACAGAGCAGTACAGCTACTGCTTTAGAGAATAAACCCAGGAAGAATTCTTATCTGGGAGCACCCTGCAGGAGAACAAAGGAGAGCAGCGTCTTTCCAACTGAACTTCCCAAGGAATCCCCTGGGGATGTTCCTAAAATGAAGATTCTGGTTCAGTCAGTCTGGGCTGGGGTAGGAGATTCTGCAGTTCGAACAAGCTCCCAAGTGATGTCTCTGCTGTTGGTACTGAAGAATGAACCTAATCTCCTTCACCTGCTTGTTTATAGCAAGTCCTATAACCCAGCACTCAGAGGTCCTTGCACTTAAGTGAGACTAAGAGTCACCTGGAGAGCTTGTTAAAACAGAGTGCTGGGCCCCACTTTAGAGATTTTGATTCAGTAGGTGAGGCCTATGAATTTGCTTTTCTAACTGCTGATGCTAGGGGCAAACTTTGAGTAACTGCTTTAGACAACTAAACATCCCCAAACCACCTGCTATCCCAGTGTATGCTTAAGCTCTAAATTGTGGCTGCTTCCTCATATGTTGACAAGATAAGCCCAGCATTTACTGTCCTTATTTTTTTGTTAAAAATATCAACCTGGAGATCTCTTCATTCAAGCTCTCAAGAAGTTGTTTTTCTTTACTTGCTGAGCTTTGACCACATGCAGGAAGATGAAGATTTTGCATTGATGAATAAAGAAAGGTAATTCAGTAGGCACTGAACCTCAGAATCATCAGTTTGTAGTTTTATGACTGTGTTGGGTTGAATTGTTTCAAATCATTGAGAACATTCAGGAACATGTTACTGTTTTAAATGTTGCAGGCTTTTATTGGCAAAATTTCTCAATTTTAATAAAAATTTTTAAGTGCTTGGACATGTATTGAAAAACATCCATATGCAACTGGGAGGAACCTCTTAAAGTTCTTATCTCCTTAGAGCAATGCTTATTTTATTCTTGTAAAGCTAAAAGATAAAGATGGGGCTAAATATAAAAATATTTTAAGTTAACTTCAGAGAAATTTTCAGTCTCAATTATTTTTGCAAGAGCTTAAAATAACAAAGCAGTTACTCAGATTTTTGTTCCAACTAGAAGTTCCCTTTCTATTTTTAACTAGAAGTTTCTTCAATGTTTTAAAATATATTATCATATTAATATTATGAGGAAATAGTTTCAGTTCCTTGACCTTCACATAGCCATATATAATAATCACTTCTGTTTAAGAGTTATTAAAATTTAAATTCTCAAAGATTAAATATGTTTAAATGTATTTTAAATTGTTAAATATGGAGGTTTTATTTCTTTTTTGAATTAGTTTTACTCTTTTTATTAATATATAGCCAACCTATTTGAGTGCTAGTATTCTGTGATTTGTAAGATTTCTCTCTGGGCAAACATTTAAGGACATCAGCTTCCCTCCTTGGGAAAAGCGCTCTATGCCACAGCTGTGTATAATAATTGGCAATAGCCAAGCAGCCTTGGTTTCATAACTATATGTACAATATGAAAACTGTGATGAAACTCGTGAAATATTGCTTGTTAGGGGCTGGTCTGCTCAGCACTGCTGTTCTGAACAGATCTATCCAAAGCATCCTTCTTAAAAATTCATCTTATAGTTAAGAAACCTCTATGTTATCCACCCTAGTAAGTGGATTTCTTAGATAACTTTCAATGCTAATAAAGTCCAGTTGCCATTACATACTGTTCCATCACTATAAAATATTTTTAAATGGGACACCTCCACCCCACCAACTCACCCTAGGTCAATTTTCTCTGTTGTGTACACTCGCATGTATCCAAGCTCCTTTCCTTAATGGAAATCATTTGTCTGTAATTAGGGTGTATCTATTTTATCACTTATCTCCCCTACCTGACTTCTGAAGCATATGAGTACAAGAATCATGTCCTTTTACTTTTCATTGCATCCCCAGGCTTCAGCATAGTGTTTAACTTGCTCAATAAGTATTTAATATTGTTAATTATCAGTCATTTCCTATTACAGATTTCTCTGTACTCATATGTAACAGATATTATTGCCCTAGGCCATCAACTTTGTGGACCAGTAAGGGTGTGTATTATTATTTTGTGGCTGGATCCTCAAAATTCTCCCTCTAGGTATTAAAAAAAAAAAAAAAAAAAAAAAGGCAGGTGATTGCTTGAAACTCTCCCACTTGCCATTTTCCTTCCATTGAAATGTGGCCGCCTTGACTTTCTCTGACTGACTGTTCAGTGTAGTTGTTAGTAACTTGCAGCTCCAACCCCTGTCCCTGGGGAGCTATCACTTCACACAAAGGCTGCCTCCTCCTCCTCGGAGGTGGAGCTGCACAGACACGGAGTCAACTTTCCCCTCCCTATTATGAACCTGTACTTTTCTGCTTCCATTCCCTATGAACCCAGCAGCCCCTCCAATGTTGAAAATCTTATTTTTGTCTCTCATTAGGCTGCAAGTAGCCTTCTTGGAAACAAGGTTGTCATTTTTCAACATTCAGTGTCTAACCTGATGCCTGCCTCCTTTTTTTTTTTAACCCTTAATCCTTGTTGATGAAACATACTTGAGGGGTATTTGTTCTGTTTCTGTGCCAGGAAGTTAAGGCTTTCTGGTTTGCTCCTCCTGCCTGTAAACTTGACTCCCCAAGGCCTATCACAAACTCTCTACCCCAGATGCTAGCTAGGTAGGTTGTTCCTCCTGCTTCTGAAGGTGAGAGTGAGCGCACTCATTTCATAGGGTTGCTGTAAGGATCGAATGAGATAATGGTTGTAAAGAGCATAGCATAGTGCCTGACACATATTAGATGCTCCATTCATGTCAGTTATTTTATTTTCTGGACTCACCACAAGATCAGATGGCTACTTAGAAGTATTTTTAGAAATGAAACCCTATTTCCCAGATAATCTGATTATCCTGGTTCTTTTTCTTGCTCTAATTACATGATTTACTGTACCTGTTCCACTCTCTCACAGCTGGCTTATTTCTTTATTTGGCATATGCATCAACTTAAATATATATATAGATATATGTATATGCATGTATATTACAGAAGATGTAAGATTCTAAAGCATACCGGTAACTTGTGTTATGAAAAAGCCTTCTTGGCTTGATGTTACAGAAGGACCATGCCTCTGTCTGACTCCCAGAACACATTCTTGCAATGACCTCATGAAACTGTTTTGTATTCTACAAATATTTGACTAAATCTCTTAATCACACCCCCCATGTGTGTAACACTGTTGACATATTCTCTGGATCACATGCACTGGACTTGTCTCGAGCATGCTGCTTTTTTTTTTCCTGCCAACTCTTAAGTTTGCCACTGCTGGTTTTATAATTGTGCTCTCAAAATTGATATTTAAGTCTTCAAAACTTGGTTCTAGGAATTGGCAGCAGCAAAAATTCTTTTTGCTGTTTGATCATCATTAATGCTTTGAACAATTGTACTCTTTAATATCCAAATCCATCATTCACCAAACATATATTGATTTCTGAAATTCATTTATTTAATAAATGTTTACTGGCTTCCAAATATGTAGCACTTGTTATTTAGCTGTCAGAATGTATTTGGAGGAAACCTGGATACAAAATAGCTATACTTTAAGAAAAATAATTTGAAACATTCATTTTTAAAAGCATAATTCAAATTTTTTCTACTCAATTTTTTTTTGGTAGACTTTCTCTTTTTAACACATGTTCTCTTATCTTGATTCCCTCAGTTAAAACACACTTATATAAAACTCCTTTTAGTCAAATTGAAACAATGACTTTATGACCCATGGTATCTGAGAGAGGGATGATTCTTTTATCTTTCTTGAGGGGAAAGTCCTTGAGGATAAAGCTGCTGCAAAATACATTTTGCATAGGTGGCCTACCACCTCGTGGGGGTGTAGGGCAGGTTTTGATTCAGATTGACTGAGGATGGTAACCATCTTCAGGATGTTACCCTGAGCTGCTGTTAAAAGGTCACTCTTCAGGGCGGGCCATGGTGGCTCAGCAGGCAGTTCTCGCCTGCCATGAGGGAGACCCAGGTTCACTTCCCCATGTCTGCCCATGTAAAAAGTAAATAAATAAAAGAAAAAAGTTACTCTTAAACCTGCTGCAGTGATCTGGATGGAGAGGAAAGCCAACCATAGCAAATAATCACGATGGGTACATGTTTGAGGTTGGGTGGGGATCAGTTTTGACTTTAGCGCTGTGTGTTACGCAGCTGCCAAGAAACCTGTGCAGCAGTGAATAACTAAAGGCTTGGGAATATTCTGAGAGCATGAGAAACAGGGACTGACTCAGGAACAATAAGGGAATTTCTTCACTGCTGGAGCCACTAGCATAAAGTAGGTTCTCAATACTATGAAATAAATATACAAAAAGAAGAAAAGCAGCTACAAACAAGCCAGCATTCTGAATAGCAAAGGACGTTTGTGTAGTTACCAGTTAGCTACAGAGACACCTTTAGGAGCATTGGAGGTCAATGGCCTGAATCCTGGCATAGACCTGAGAAATAGGAACACCAGAAGAGGCCCATGCTGAGACATCGGTTGTGTGAGTTACTCTGAAATCTTGAACCTAGAAGGATTTTGCACAAGGATTCCAAAACTTGCAGTGAGGGTTGGGTCAGGAATTGATTGCTTTGTTATTGTCACTCCCAAACTGGGAAAACGTAGATTAAGTGTATATATTTAACTGCTCAGATGGGAAATGTTGATTACTCTGGTGCCTATAAATGGGAGTGAAAAGGAAAGAAGGGCTAATCTTACACACATTCATCTTCATTATCAGGAATAGAAAAGGAAGGATATTTTAGTTAAAAGCAATGAGCGGTATAAGGGCTGGATAGAGCAGGTGGCATTCAGTGAGGATTTTAGGAGTGTAGTCAGTAGACTTGGTGACAAATTGGATAAGAAATAGGAAGGGAGTAGATTTCTTTAAAATGACCCTGAAACTTCCAGTGTGGGTAAGTTAGTATATAATGCTACTGTCAACCAAGAAAGAGAATACCAAGGAAGGGAGCAAGAGAGGGAGAGAACTCACTACTGCTGTGCCTGGTCATCTTCATATGTGATTTCTTTGACTCCTTTAAAACCCCAACAGAAGAAATGATTGAGACTAAGTAATTTGCCCAAAATCACAAAGGTAAAGTGACAGAACCAGAATTCAAATTCAGGACCCTTTAGCTGCAAAGCCAGTGGCCATTTATCTCTCAACACCATGATGAAAAGGAAAACAAACCACACTATCTCTGTAAGGATGCTCCTAATGATGCTAATTCTGTGCCCCAGTTACCTCCTAAAAACTCATCTACTCAATAGAGGTATGATAAATTTAATTATTGTAAGACTCAATGTCTGCAATAGCCTGCTCAAACTTACTTTCTCAATTTGCAACAAATGCAGAATATTTAATTAAGGAGAAACTTGTATAACTGTATCACCAAAATTCACTGAAGTTTTTTGCTACTTTGAAAATTATAAATTTGACCATGAGGTTTTGAAATCAAGTATCAATGTTCATGTACCAAACAAAATGCCATTCATACGCTACTGTTATATTGAACATTCCTTGCTGGAAATCTTTGTATCATAAGTCCTTTCTAACCTAGTTCATCATGATGCTTCAAAAAGAATTAACTGCCTCAGATTGGCTCAGGTCCCGAACACTGTGTATGTGTATATGTTCGTGTGCGTGCCCAGCAATATGATTTCCATTTCTCATAATAGCACAAGCTCTGTGTTGTCCAGGATCCAGAGTTGTCCAGGATCCAAAGTAGTGTTACGTAAAATGTGGTCCAAGAACTTCATCATCTGGGTTGTTAGTTAATATCCAGGTGCCTGGGCTCCACTCCAAATCTACTCTAATTATTGCAAAGTGATCCAGGAATCTGCATTTTAATATGATTTTCATATACACTAAAGCTTGGAACAACTGATCGAGAAGTCAACTTGCCATTGTTTCAGTACAATGTTACTGGACAGTAGAGGCATTCTTCCCAGATAACAGGGCAAGAACAGGCTCATCTATTGCTCATTTTTCTCCTATACATTCAGAGGTATATAGGGGCACAAAAAGTCAACACTTTTATTTGCTTATTGCTGCAGTTAAGATACCTATGTTACAGCAACAGCCTACTAAAAGAATGCCTCATACTGGTTAAAAGTTTGCTTTGGTAAGAGTGGTGTTTCATATGTCATAAAACACTGCTGTTAAATTTTTATGGTTTCGTTCTTTCAGAGTTTCTGAAGTTGTAATCTGCTGTGGGATTTTTTTGTGTTTTTTTGTTTGTTTGTTTGTTTGTTTGCATGGGCAGGCACTGGGAATCAAACCTGGGTCTCTGGCATGGTGGGCAAGAACTCTGCCACTGTACCACCATTGCCTGCCCTGCTGTGGTTTTTTGATGGAGTTAGCCAAGAATATTTTTCTCTCAAGTGATGTACTATTATAGTGCTACCCTAATATAATGTTCAAACAATGAAACAGGAACAAAAGTGTATCCTAAATATACCATAGTCACTCTAATTTCTTGAACAGTATCATGAAATCAAGTGACTAAGAAAAAGCAGAGCAATATGTTTCTGTGAATAGCTTATTGGCTCCCGAATTTCTTTACTTTTATATTTACTGAGATCAATGAAGTAATTTGGTTGATGCATCTATGCATGTTCTTAAAGGGGATGTATTTTGATTAAAGATTCTCAGCCAAAAATATGTTGTGTTTAATATGCTTATTGTTAACAGGAGTACTTTAAAAAAGATACTTCCCCAATATTTGGTAAATAAGCATAGCACATGATAAACATACTTAATAAGCATAGGTAAATAAAAATAAATAATATATATAGCTCTTCTAACTGGTGGGGCCTGAGTCCTGTCCCCCCAAAATAAAATGTTTTTAGCTATGCATTATGATGAAGATGAATTCTGGAGCATAGCCAAATACTTGTGGCATGGAATTAGTAAGAAATCTCAAATAAATGGAAACTTACCAGGTGTTGTGTTATGATGTATGATTCTGCTTAGAACATAGGCTGAAAAGTTGAAAAACTCAGCCATTTCTTTACTTGTCTCTACAACATTAAACAATGACACTCTGATGTTTGTTATTTTCATTGACTTTACCAGCCTCTTACCTGAAAGTAGTCTAGAGACCCCTTGACAAGCTAAGTTATGTGCATATGAAAAGATAAGGATTAAGCATTAAATTAATGGCACACACATACCTTGTAAAAGATACTGGAGGAGAGATGTCTCTGGATTGGAGTAATCAGGAAGGTTTCATGGAAGGAGCTAGTGAGCAGAGGCTTGGATAGGAATTAAATAGGTAACAATTGTAAAACCTCTGTTGACAATGCGAAAGTGTTTGGGGTAGATGATGTGCTGAGATAAAGGAGTGATAAATGAAATTGGAAAAGTGAAATCATTGATAGCTTGGAGGTTCCTTGAAACCTACAGGACATATCCAGTAACTTTTGTGCTGGGATCTTCAAAATACATGCTCCTGAGGAAAAAAGTACTGATGCACAGGTGAAAGCCAACTTAGAAAGCAGATGGAAGCTAGTTACTTGACAATAATAAGTAAAGAAAACTGTCAAGTTTTCTTAATAATAAGTAAAGTCAACTGTCGACTTTTCTGTAGGCTTTTGTTATTTTTTTCCCCCAAGACTGCCAAGAATGCTGAGTAGGTCTGGTCCTATAGACATGATTAAAAATGTATGAAAACTCTACATGTAAATAACATTTACACTAGAACGAGAAACTATTGGATATGGAATGGAATTCAAAATAAAATTGCTTCATTTTGGAAAAAAGTGTTTTTTATTAGAGAAGTTGTAGGTTTACAGAAAAATCATGCGAAAGAGTTCCCGTATACAATACTATTACTGACAGTTTGTGTCAGTGTGGTACATTTATTACAATTCACAAAAGAACGTTTGTATAATTGCACTATTAACTATAGTCCACCATATATAATAGAGGCCATTGTTTGTTTTGTGCAGTCCTATGTGTTTTTTTAATGTTTATTCGAATAACATGTGCAACCTAAAATTTTCCATTTAACCACATTCTAATATATAATCGTATATTTGTGTGGTTCATTATATTCACAATGTTGTACTACCATCGCCACCACCCATTACCAAAAGTATCAAAATCAAACTAATTGAAAACTCTGCAATGTAAGCATTAACTCCTCATTCCCTACCTCCACCCCAGCCCGTGGTAGCCTATATTATAGATTCAGACTCTATGAGTTTGTTTATTCTTATTTCATATCTGTGGAAACATACAAAATTTGTCCTTTTTTGTCTGACATATTTCACTCAAAATAATGTCTTTAAGGTTCATCCATATTGTCACATGAATCAGAATTTCATTCCCTTTTATGGATGAATTTTCCATTGTACATGTATACCACATTTTGTTTATTCATCAATTGTTAGTCACTTGGGTTGATTCCATATTTTGGCAATTATGAATAATCCACGATGAATATTGGTGTGCAAATATCTGTTCAAGTCTGCTTTCAAAATGTTGGGCATATACTTAGCAGTGGGATTGCCAGGTTATTTGGAAATTCTATATTTAACTTTCCAAGCAACCGCCAAACTCTTTCCACATTGGCTACACCACTTTACGTTCCCACCACTAATGAATGAGTGGTCCTGTTTCTCCACATCCTACCCGACACTTGAAATTTTCTGTTTTGTTTAATAGTAGCCATCCTAGCGGGTATGAAATAGCATCTCATTGTAGTTTTAATTTCTATTTCTAATAACTAATGATGTTGAGCATCTTTTCAGGTACAATTTGGTCATTATTATATCTTCTTTGGAGAAATGTCTTTTGCCTGCTTTTAAAATGGCATGTTTATCTTTTTATTGTTGAGTTGTAGGATTTCTTCATATATTCTAGATATTAAACGCTTATTGAATGTGTGTTCTCCCATTGAGTAGGTTGCCTTTTCACTTTCATGATAATATGATTTGCACAAAAATTTTAAATTTGATGAGGTCCATTTATTTTTTCTTTTGTGGCTTGTGCTTTGAGTGTAAAGTCTAAGAAACCATTGCCCAACACAAAATTCTGAAGATGCTTCTGTACATTTTCTTCTAAGAGTATTATAGTCCTGGTTCTTATATTTAGGTCTTTGATCCATTTGAAGTTTTTTTTGTATATGGCATGAAATAGGGCTCCCGTTATTCTTTTGCATATGGATATTCAGTTACATGAACACCATTTGTTGAAGAAACTATTCTTTCCCAATTGAGTGGGCCTGGCAGACTTGTCAAAAGTCATTTAACCATAGATGTGAGGATCTTCTTCTAAACTCTCAATTCAGTTCTATTGATCTATATATCTATCGTTGTGCCAGTACCACACTGTTTTGACCACTGAAGCTTTGTAATTAGTTTTAAAGTCAGGAAGTGCGAGTCATCCAGCTTTGCTCTTCTTTTTCAATATGGTTTTGATTACTTGGGGGCCCCTTACCCTTCCAAAGAAATTTGATGATTGGCTTTTCCACTTCTGTAAAGCAGACTATTGGAATTTGGGTTGGGATTGTGTTGAATCTGTAAATTGTTTTTAAGTAGAGTTGAAATCATAACGATATTTAGTCTTCTAATCCATGGTTATGAAATGTTCTTCTGTTTACTTAGGTCTTTGACTTTCTTATGCTGACCCGCCCTTGCATTCCTGGGATAAAACTATTTGATCGTGGTGTATTGTTTTGTTTTTTTTTTAAAGATGCTGCTGGATTCAATTTGCTGGTATTTTGTTGAGGATTTTTGCAACTGTAATCATAAAAAGAAATTGATCTGTAGTTTCCTTTTCTGTAGTATCTTTATCTGGTTTTGGTATTAGGGTGATGTTGGCCTCATAGAATGAGGTAGGTAGTGTTCCCTCTTCTTCAATTTTTTTTTGAAGAGTTTGAGCAGGATTGGTATTACTTCCTGGAATGATTGGTCGAACTCACCTGTGAAGCCATCTGGTCTGGGCTTTTTTTGTTGTTGGTGGGAGGTTTCTTTTTTTTTTTAATTTTTTTTTTTTAATTTGCATATGGGCAGGAGGCACCAGGGATCGAACTCCAGACCTCCAGCATGGCAGGTCGGAGCTCTGCCTGCTGAGCCACGGCAGCCGCCCTGGTGGGAGGTTTCTGATGATCAATTCAATCTCCTTGTAATTGGTCTGTTGAGATCTTCTAATTCCTTTAGGGTCAGTGTAGATTGTTCATGTGTTTCTGGGAATTTGCCCATTTCATCTAGGTTGTCTAATTTGTTGGCATACAGTTGGTCATGGTGTTCTCTTATGATCTTATAAGAGAACTTATAAGATTTTTTATATTTCTATAGGGTCAGTGGTAATGTCCCTCCTCTTATATCTGATTTTATTTATTTGTATCTTCTTTCTTTTTTTCTTTGTAATTTTAGATAAGGATTGGTCAATTTTATTAATCTTCTCTAAGAACCAATTTTTTACTTTGTTGATTTTCTCTACTGCTTTTTTTGTTCTCAATTTCATTTTATTTCTGCTGTAATTATTGTTATTTATTTCATTCTTCTTGCTTTGGGATTAGTTTGCCATTCTTTTTCTAGTTCCTCCAGGTTTGACGTTAGGTCTTTGATTTTATTTCTTTTCTTCTTTTTAATGTAGGCATTTAAGGCTATAAATTTCCCTTTCAACACTGACATTTCTGCCTCCCATAAGTTTTGATGCATTGTTTTCTCGTTTTCACTCATCTCAAGATATTTACTGTTTTCCCATGCATTTCTTCTTTGACCCATCAATTGTTTGAGTGTGTTAACTTCCACATATTTGTAGATTTTCCAGTTCTGTGCCTGTTATTGTTTTCCAGCTTCATTTCCAATTTGATCAGAGAAAATGCTTTGTATAATTTCAGTCTTTTCAAGTTTATTGAGACTTGTTTTGTGACCCAACATGTGGTCTTTCCTGGAGAATGACCCATGAGCACTTGAGAAGAACATATATCCTGCTATTTTGGGTACAATGTTCTATATTTAGGTCTAGTTCAGTTATCATATATTCACGCTCTTTTTCCTTATGATCTTCTGTCTAGATGTTCTATCTATTGATGAGAGTGGTATATTTAAGTCTTCAACTGTTATTGTAGAGGTGTCTGTAGCTCCCTTCAGTTTTGCCAGTATTTGCCTCATGTATTTTGGGTTACCATGTTTAGGTGCATAAATATTTATGATTGTTATTTCTTCCTGGTGGATTGATCCTTTTATTAATATATAATGTCCTTTTTTGTCTCTTGTATCAGCTTTTGACTTAACGTCTATTTTGTCCAGTATTAGTATTGCCATTCCAGCTCTCCTTTGGTTACTAGTTGCACGTATTATCTTTTCCTTTCTTTCACTTTCAATCTATTTGTGTTTGGGTCTAAGGTGAGTCTTTTGTAGACAACATGTAGTTGGATTGTGCTTTTATCCATTCTGCCAATCTGTGTTTTTTTATTGGGGAGTTTAATCCATTAACATACAGTGTTATTATTATTAAGGTGGATGTATTTTAGCCCTTTTGGACAAAAAAAGTGGTTTTAAATATGACAGTTCCTGGTATTTATGAAATAATGTTAGGACTAATTTATTTGTAATAAAGTTGGTTTGTAGTAGTTAATTTTAAAGATTTGTTTTGTTATCTTTGGAAATAAATTTAGGAATAAGAATTTTTAGAACTATTTAATTTTATACATAAATAATAAAAAGTTCCTGCTTTTTATTGCTAAATTTTAGATCACCATTATTCATATGTTTATACTTATTATTATAAGATAAATTCTTCCATTCTTTTGGGAAACTCAGTGACTTAGAAGCACGTTACAGCATTTGTAAAAGCGTAAACTTCCTTCATGAAGCACAACTTCACAATCAAATGACCAAGAACTTCTGTCTATAAAAATTTCTATTCTCTAAGGTATATGTATTTTCGACATTTCAAAACCATGAAATGTCACAAAATTTATAATGCCCAAGTTTTCTACTAGAAAATCTTATTCATTTTATTAGTTTGCAGGAACAAACTAATAATTGGTTGGCCCATTTTATTTTTGTCTATCAGAACACTATGGATTTCCTCGTTTTTTATTCACATTTTAGTCAAGGAGCGCTTAATCAGAAAACACTGTTCAACACTGGCAATTGCAAACAAAACCCCTTTTTCCCTGGTATGGTGAAAACACTATGTCCTTCCAGGGGCTAGCAGCAAAAGAAAGGTAACTGACAATTTCTGGCTAGTTACTTCTTGCTGGGCCCCTGCTAGGTGCTTTTGGATACTCCTTGATGACAAGGAGTTTGTTAGTTTCTGTGTCCCGAGCACCAGAGCAATGATTTGTACATAGTAGATTCTGAGCAATTATTTTTTGACTGATCGGCCCTTTTAAGACAAAATTTTTGAGACACTGTATCCTGGTGTTGGAGATTGAATCACTTACCCCTACAAAAACAGGTTCTTAATATTAATCCACATTCCTGAGGTAGTGAACAAATTTGTAAATAGGACCTTGTGAAGATGTTATTGTTCATTAAGGTGTGGCCAAATTAAATCAGAGTACATCTTAATCTCTACAACTGGAGGCCTTATAAAGAGAGGAAGCCACGCCCTTGTGTGATAGGCATCATGGCAGCCCTGGCAAACCATGACACCTGGTATTGCAAACCAGATGCTTCTAATAATCAATTAAAGTAGACTTAACATTCCTGGAAGGGTTTCTTTTAGTTGGGTCCTTAAAAAGATGACAGGAGGATTTACAGAAAGTGAACTAAATTCCATCATCTTAAAATTTTAGTTTTTCATGCTCCTACTTCTGCTTTCATGCCTGGGGGATCTTCCTTATATTCCATTGAGCCTGTTGTGAATTCAGTCTCTCAAATTGAGTTCTGTTCTCATTTAAAAAAAAATAGTTCTCCATCAGGCTTTTGTGTACTTGGTTACCTACCAACTAAAATTCAATCGGCAGATAACTGATGACTTTGCAACACGGCAATGCAAATATCCTAAAATAGTACGGTCATTGCCAGACATCACCAGAGGGTTTCACTGATTTTTAATCTTACCTCCCCCTGATTTTTTTCCCCAAATTATTGGCTTCTCTCCCTCCTTCCTTTATGCTCTCTGAACTTCACCCATTTTTGCCCCTTTATCTAGAGGGAATAAAATCAAATAAGAAATCCCTGTCTTCCTCTCATCCAGAGCAGATTCCCCCTTCTGATGTCTTATTACCTGCTAACATCCATGCCTTTCCCAAATTAGGAAGGAGCATACACAACCAAGGTATTTTCCTGAACAAAAACTGTTCCTTTCCAAGGAGAGATTCTGGTACCAGTTATTAAAATACTAGTTAAAAATTAACTTTATTACCAATATTATGACAAAAGCTATTTTCTCTAGTTCTGCCTGTCCTCATCAGTGCTCATTCTTGGAGCTGAAGCTCACTGTTTCACTAGCCCAGACACTTTCTGGGTGATCAGTATCCATTCCCTGTTTCTTTCTTTCTCTCCTCTCCTCTGTCTTTCTGCTGTGACAATTAGAGAGACATTAGAGCCCTCTCTTAGGAAGAGTCACTTAGGGCCTGGTGTGCTTTAAACAGCTCCCCAAAAGTAGCTAATACTCATTACTCCTTAATGGCTTCTTGCACAGTATAATGTAGGTTTCACATTCACATCCATCCTCTTATTTAATTCTCTCCGTAACCATCTGAAGAAGGTATAATTATCCCCATTTTTTTTTATAGATATGGGAACAGAAGCTTAGAGAAATGAAATAACCTGTCTAAAGCAATAAGCAAATCCAAGACAGAGTAGAAATTTAAAACTGAGTCTGGTTTCAGGGACTTGTAATTAAGCTGGTCTAACTCTTCCCTACTTTCTACTCTAGTAGCTTCTCTTCCAAATTTTTCTTCAGTCTCTGTATGAAAGAAGAATATTAGCTGTATTAATAATCACTAGTATGTCATCTCTCAAGTTACTGTTAAAATTTTAATCCTTCAATAAACATGTCACATGTTAATGATCTTTATTATGCATTTCTCTATACTCCAATCATGCAAAACCGGTTGCTCATTGCTTTTCATTTTCTCTAAAAACATCTGTGGAGACTATCCCGTATTACTTTGTTCAGACTTGTTTCTCTCAGCCTTCAAGTCTATCCTCGGTACATCCTGAAAACATCACTAACACCTGAGCGTTTTCTTTTACTTAGGTGTAGGTGCAGGAAAAACTGTCAGGACGTACACACACCAGACATTTTACAATAGAGAAGTGAACTTGAACAGTGGGGCTGGGAGAGCAATCTACCTGTTGTAGTAAGATTCTGTATTGTGCCAATGTTTTCAGAACACATTATTACTGTTATTTTTCAATAACCAATAATAATGTTATTTTTATTTAAAATTAGTGTTAAATTAAAATAGCACATGCATGTAGTTAAAGGAAAAACAATACTACAAAGCTTCTGGAGGAAATTAGTATACTCTGCTCTACCTGTCACTGCCCCTCTGATTCTCAATCCCTGTAGGTCTTCCCTTTCAATTCTTTTAGCTATTTTTTTAAAAAAACTCTTATATTTCCAATAACACACTCTACTGTTTCCTGGTTTTCCAGTTTGAGATATTATTTATTGACATGGTGTTTTGCCATGGCAAATGGAGTTATATACTACCCCTACCTTCTCTCCGACTTATCCTCACTCCATTCCCCAAATCATGTCACATTTGGATTCAATGTTCAGTCATTTACATTATTATGACTGCAAAAATGTCTTCTACAACAAAGCAAAATAGTATGCCCTAATTACATTTCCTCTTTATACAACTCTACCCTCCCCACCAAGAATTGCCTAATTTTATTTCATTTATTTAATTTCCTATGTTCCTATTTTTAATTAATTTCCAAACTATCTACTAGATCTCTAAAACATCTCCCAATGTAGTCTAGCAACATAGCTAAACTATTAATTTCATCTTTTTCTCTAGTCATCCTCTATCCTCAATTCCACTCTGAATCACAGATTATTTATTATTTGATAATTTCCTCCCTGTTCATTAGTCTGTTTTAGCTTTTAGAACTCTTCCTCATAATTTGATTTGGTTTTTATATTATCTTATATTTCTCTCCTATTTTCTTTCTCTTTTACTATCTAAGAGGTCTTCTCAACATTACCTCCAACCTATTATTTAATCTCTTGTTCCTGCTGCTTTTAGTTTTTGAGCATCCTTATCCTCTCAATGTTCCTTTTTATGGTGCTCTTACTATGAACTCAATGTCTTCGCTTTCTCTCTTTTTAAAGTTGTCTTCAGCTCACTGCATTGTCCCTGGTTCTTCCAACTTCTTATTTTTTTTGCTTGTTTATTTCAGTTTCTTTCTTCCTTATCAGATGCTTTCCTTAAATGCCAGGTGATTCTTAGCTGCTTGTTCATATTTGAGAGTCATTGACTGTTGGGTTTCACCACAATATAATAAGTAATTTCAATGTTAAAAGTACCTAAATGTCAGTATATGTAGTGCTTTTCTTTTGGCCTTGATTTAGTAACCAGAGGGATCTTCTAGTTTTCAGCCTGGGTATTTGCCAGCATCTAGGATCAGAGTAGAGTATGGGACAGTGGGTGATGGTAGAGGGGCTGGCATACTCCTGTTGCTATGCAGGCACTTATTTAGTATCCCTGATTTCCATAGTTCCAAAAATTCCTTTGTTGTCCCTGAAGCATATGCAGAAACGGTGGAGACTTGTACAGGATGGGGATGGAAGTCTGGGCATCCAATTGCCATTTCGACAAACTTTAACTCAGTGCTACTATTTTCAGCCCCATGCAATGCTGCTACCTTTAGAGGTGCCAGATGCCTAGAGTCATGTGACCTGTTTGTCATTCTAGCATTAGCAAATCACTGATTATTTTGTCTGGAGAAGTGGAGAAAGCAATACCCAAAGAGGTAAGATGACTTGCCAAGATGACACAGTTATTTAGAGGCAAACCTATTAGCACTGGACTTTGAAGGAGAGTCCATAATAAGTGAAATCATGGGCATTATTATATTCTAATGGCAATATAAATTTACACAAGTAGTAGAAATGACAAAGAGATTGGGGGACATGAGGAGGAGGCAAAACCATAAAGAGGTGAGCCTGTTCACATCATAGACCATTGAAAGGTCTTTCCCTTTGTAATTTCACGGGAATGACAAAAGGTCACATGGGGAAGAGGTGAGGCTACTTGGAGAGAAATAGTTTGGGACTTCCTTTTGTGAAGTCTTTTACCCAATAAGACAGAAAGATTATTGCAATGCATCTGTTTGTAAAACCATGTAGTAGAGGGTGCATGGGTATGGTGGTAGAGTTCTTGGCTGCCACCTAGGAGACCCAGGTTCAATTCCAGGCACATGCACCCTGTCCAAAACAAACAAAAATGTGTGGACAAAATTCCCTGTGATATACATATCACATATCTGCCTCTGTGTGTGTGCATGTATATAGAAATACATATATGTAGGGAGACATATTAAAAAAACATTGAAGAGATTTCTTCTTCTTTTAAAGTAGAGTATATATATATACATTATATATATATATATATATATATTTTTTTTTTTTTTGCATGGACAGGCACCAGGAATTGAACCTGGGTCTCTGGCATGGCAGGCGAGAACTCTGCCTGCTGAGCCACCATGGTCTGCCCGATATAATTTTTCCTATTCCTCCTAGCAAGTACAACTGAAAACCTTGAACATTATATATAAAATAAACAGAAGAAGATACTGAGAGGTGGAGAGAAGACGCAGACAGATTTAGGAACTCACAACCAGAAGCAACAGAATTATGGATTCCCTCAGTTTTCTTTCTGTCTATCATATACCAGACATGGGGCTGAAGAAGTCAAAACCTGGAAATGCCATTGGGCACAGGCAAAAAAAAAAAAAAAAAAAGTCAACAAAATCCTGCTCTCTGTAGCCAAAGAAGAGGAGCTTTATAAGATACCCCAATATGACACTAGGGCAGGGGTGGCCTTATTCCCACTGGGCCATGTTATAAGTCCTGACTCTCCACTCAGCCTCCTGTGATACCACCCCAGTGGGGAGGGGGAGGGAGACCTCATTAACTCTGGGTGAGGGTGGAAGTTCAAGCTTCCCATTTGGTCCCCACTGACACAATGGGGTGAAGAAGACACCCTACTCGGCCTTTTTCTGAAATTGATTTCATAATTAAAATACTCCCAAATAACCCTCCAGGCACAGATATTTTCACTAGAAAATTATACAAAATCTTTAGGAAAGAATCTACAGTATCTCTTCGGGAAGAGAGGAGCAGAACAAACAATTCCCAATTCCTTTTTACAAAGCTAGAATGTACTGATACTAATACCAGACAAAGACAATACAATAAAAGAAAATGACAGCCCAATATCGCTTATGCATATAGATACAATATTATCCATCATGACTAAGGGGATTTATTCCAGGGATGCAAGACAGCTTCATTATTTGAAAATCAATCAGTGTAATCTACCATATTAACAGATTAAAGTAAAACATCTCATGATCATACAGATTGATGCAGAAAAAGCTTTGGACAAATTGAGTAACCACTCAGGATAAAAACTCTCAGAAAGGGGCCGGCCATGGTGGTTCAGCAGGCAGAGTTCTCACCTGCCATGCCAAAGACCTGGGTTCAATTCCTGGTGCCTGCCCATGCCTAAATAAATAAATAAATAAAATTAAACTCTCAGATATGAAAAATAGAGGGAAAAGCCCTTAGCTTGATAATCTATAAAAACTTACAGCTAACTTATTTCATGGTGAAAGCATGAATCCTTTCCACCTAAGATAGGGAACAAAGCAAGAATGTCTTCTGTTGGCTAGAGGGAAGTACCTGAAACTGTTGAGCTGTGTTCCAGTAGCCTAGATTCTTGAAGACAATCGTATAAAGATATAACATTTACAATGTGACTGTGTGATTGTGAGAAACTTGTGTCTGATGCTCCTTATAGCCAGGGTATGAGCAGATGAGCAAGAAATATAGATAAAAATAAGTAAATAATAGGGGGTACAAAGGGTAAAATAAATTGGGTCGATGAAAACACTAATGGTCAATAAGAGGGAGGAGTGAGGGGTATTGTATGTGTGAGTTTTTATTTCTTTTGCTGGAGTGATGTAAATGTTCAAAAAATGATCATGGTGATGAATGTGCAACTATGTGATGATATTGTGAGTCATTGTATACCATGTATGGAATGTTTATATGTCAAGAATATATGTTTGTATGTTTAGTGTTTACAATAAAAAAAATATATATATATATATATAAAAGAATGTCCACTGTCATCACTTGTATTCAAAATGATGGAAGCTCTACTTCTTTTTTCTCCTAATAGCTCTCAACTCTTCTACCTTTAGATGCCTACTCATCAACCAGTGCTCCTGTCAATGCCCTGGCCTCACTGTTCTATACAGTTAAGCCCAGAGTATAAAGGTTCTAAAGCATCTTAACTCTCATGGTGAGAAACTTCCTCAACCCAGATCTCCAGAGCTTGTCAAAGTGTGAGAGTGAACTGGTGTCAGTGTTTCGTCACTTTAATTCCATGCCTTTTACAAATGACGTCTTCCCTTTGCACTACTGTATATCTATTTACAGAGAAAAATGGAAGTTTCAATTTTTATCATTTTTATATTAAATGTGACAAATGTTTCTTCAAATGAAACATTTCAGAGATTATTTTGTTAGTTTTAAAAAAGCTGTAGTTAATACTTAATTGCAATCATGTCCTTTTTTATAGATTGAATTTCATTTTTTAATTTTTGAATAGATGATACATTCATATGATTTAAAGTACAAAATGTCTCCTTCCACCCTGACTTCCAACTCACCCAGTTCCTCTCTGTGGAGGTAATTTTACCAACATGTTATCTATCCTTCCAGAGACACTGTGCACATATAAAAGAAAATATATTTTTTGTGCCCATTCTTTTTATAGAAGTGATGGTATGTAAAACACATTTTTCTGCTTTTGATTTTTTTAATCAAGTATCTTAGCGCTTGTTCCATAGCAAGACAAAAAGATCTTCATTTTTTACTTTGTGGCTGTACCATAATTTATATGAATAGCTCTACTGATCAACACTAAGGTTATTGCAAATAATGGTGCAATCTTGTGCTTATGCCAGTTCACATGTAGGCACATATATTTGTAGGCCCTGTAGTGTAGGATAAATCCCTAGAAATTCAACCACATGAAAAACAATGGTTAGTTGTTTTACCAACTATAGAATTTTCATGTTAATAAATGCACAAAGCAAAGTGGTTTTAAATAATGTTTTATTTTTAAATGATTGCATTCAGTGAACTTTATTAGGAAATAGGTCTTAAGACTTGTAATTATAAGTGTACTTTTTTGTTTTTATTTTTGTCTTTCTTTTCTTCTCCTTTTTTTTTCTTTTCTCTTTTTTTCTGCTTTCCTTTCCTCCTCTGCTTCCCTAATTTCCTTCCCCTCTCATTCTCTATTCTTCACTATATTACTTCCTCTTCTTCCTTTTTTTATATGAAAAAAGCTACTTTTGTTGTTGTTGTTGTTAATGGTCAGACTGCGAGCTGTGTTACCACTAGGTGGTGGTACAAGAACACAGGGAGACGTATTTTCATAAACAGACTAGGAATTAGTTTTGATTTCCTGCTCAGTTTTTAAATCGCTGTACACATGGGCCCTTAAATGCCTCCTAAAGGATGTCATTGTGATTGCTGTTTAGTAGTTGAGCCAACATAAAATTGATGTTGAGTTTTACAACAGCTGTTATAGCCCACTTTATGTTCATGTTGTGACTTTTTAAAAATGCTCATTACTTCAAAATGTGAACTCTTTGGTAGGAATCTAAGTTTTCTAAGTGACTTGCATGGCTTGCTTTGTATTTCTGATTTACAGATCTTGCAGTGTTGCTGTTGAGAGTACTTAGAATTTAAAATCCTGCTTTATTTAGCTGACTGAATTTTCAGTAAAGAAATGACAGATAGAAATGACAAAAAAATCTGCTTACTATGGTTTTACCCTATTGACTGAAATCCAGCATTTTGTACAACTTTGCAGTGTTGAGCCTCATCTAAATGAGTAAAGTATGTATTGTAAATAACTTTGGAATTTGACATGCAAGTATTTTACCCTGGGTAGTTTAGCCTAATTCATTTTTGGAAGTGTACCTTGTCTCTTTTAGCAGTCTGAATCTGTGCTAAGAAATTTTGGATTGATTAATTCTCCTTCAATCACAAAAGAAAGGAATCAAGCAAAAACACTGAAGGTTCATTGATTGCATAGAATTGTATGATCTTTTGCATTTAAATTCTGCTGAAATTCTGTATAATGTATTTAGTACAAGAATCTTGTTACTGTTGCACTGTGAAACATTCTGCTCAGAGCCCACATGATCTCATCGTATGTAATGTCCCTGCTGGACTCATAAAAATGGATATATGCTGGCTCTCCTGTTTTGTCACAGCATGTTCATGTCAACTGACAAATCCACATCTTTCTGAAAAGTAACCTTACAACAAAGTAGCCACCGACTTGTTTTGACAGGTCAGATATTCTTGGACAACTGTGGAAATGTTTCACCTTACTTCCATAGCTATTGGTAGTTCTGCCTATACTTTTTACTAGTGGTGACTGGATTTGAGAATAAAGAGTGCTCACTGTTTAGCCACATTACCTTAAAGGTTTTGATGATAACGTTTTCTTGCCATTAACATGGATAGTCTTCCTAATGAAATTTTATGGTCTGGGATCACATAGCGGTCTATTATAACATCACACCTGAAGTCTTCGTTTAAGGCAGTTAGTGTCTAACTAAAAGGAAAAATGCCTTTTTTGTATCTGTACAAACGTTAGGGAAAAAAGGTAATCACAGTGTTTAATTCAACGGAAGGACACAAAGTTAAAGGAAGCATCCTTGGGTGATGAAACCATTATAGACACAGTAAATAGAATCAACTGCAGCTGATTCGTTGGTTTTATTAGGAAAGATAGCCCATTTTGTGGTCTACGACGTTTAAATCAATTGAACTATAGTGAAATCTCTCCCCTGAAATGGCTATTACACAGCTTGCAACCTTTTGTTCAAGAGATTAAGTTTGCATCTCCTCACATTATCTCCTTGTAATTGGAAAACTTTCATTTTGACAGGGAAAATGTGCCAGTATCCCTGTGAGCCATGCCACAAGCCAATGCAGAATGCCATCTGGAGGCTGCCTGCCCAAGTCGTGCAACAGCCTCCTGTCAGCTTGTATCTGGAACTTTGCAACAGAACAACTAATAACATCTTAAGCTCCATTTGTCTAGCTCACTAGCGCTCTTGGCAGAGGTCATAACCAGCAGTGGTTTTGTTGATTTGCTGCATCAAATGTAATTAGGTTAAAGCATTCACTGACAGAGCCGCTGATAATGGCATAAAAGCCTCAGGCTTAAATTTACCCATTATGTCAAATTTAAGTTTAAATCAACAAAGACAGACTAATTTTTATCACCAGAACAATGAAACCTAATATTTTTATTTGCTTATTTGGTCCAATGAAATTTTCTTTCCTTTGGATTCATAATTGTTTTAATATTTTTTTTCTTCTGATTTAATTTCTTTTCTTTTTTTTTTTTTAGTCATTGGTTTCCAATGTAGTGGCTTATGTTTCCTGCTAGAAAGACTGTTTCATCTGTAAACAAGCTATGCATCCTTTCTAAACTTCACCTTTGCCGTGTAGAAAATAAGACATTTTTGTCAGCTTACAGCCACAAAATTTTGAATTCTACAAGTTTCATACTCATAAGGGTAGAGTAACATTATTGCTAACCTTTTAACCCTTGCTCACTGGAAAACTCCAACAGTGGCAGAAACCTCTTTCTAAATGAGTCAGTCTCAGGCTCTGAGTAAGATGGAGAAACCATTACTTGGGGTTAAGTTTAGGGCAAAGTTGGGCCCAGAGCCCAAGACAGACTTTAGCTGTTAAGAGCCATAAGAAAACTATGAAAAAAGACTTCTGCCTACTGCAGAGAAGGAAAAATTCAGCAGAAATAAGGTTTAACAGTTGCCCACAAAAATGTTGTAGAACAAGACAACAGGGGTCTGTGCCAGGGAGAGAGAACTTGGACTTCATCTCAGCAGGAAGGTAGCGCTTTCTTGGAATGGCTACACTGATTATCTGGATGAGACTTTTTAAAGAGCTAGGAGGGGAGCTAAGAATGACGGAATATGCAAAATAATAATGATATGAGAAATGCATTTTTATTGACTTCTGAATTTCCTCTTACTTTCATTGGTTCGCAAGAAAATACCTCCCAAACCAGAGCTGAAATTTCCAAGGAACGGCAGTCATTTCTGTGGGCTTTGTACCTCATTGTGGAGGTTGTCTTCATTTGAATGTGCACGGTGGTGCTCAGGTATGCTGCTTCTGATAAAAGCAATAGGCATATGTGAGAATGAGGTTAAGCCCGTGTTTATTTGAGGATTTAATATCCCACGTACTCCAGGACTAAAGCAATTATCATGTTGTTAATTTTGTATTCATGTATGCCTTATTTATTTGTTGTTTACCTCTCTGCATAATGAAACTGCTGTGAAAATCTGTGTTTTCTAGTGCTCTAATTTAAAATGTGGTTATATGTAATTTTAAGTTACAGATTGCTGGTTCCATTCTATTTTAAATGCCCTATGCATGAGAAGCTACCGTATTTTCACAGCATCTTTTTTTTTTTATGCAGAACTAAAGCAATCTAATCATGGAATAGGTAATTAATAGATTGAAACACAAATCAGAAGTATTATAGGAATATTTTGAACCATGTAGTTATATGGACTGACATGCACACACAGAGATGAATTATTTTAAGAATCAGCACCTCAATTACTTTTATAACAAATAAAAAAAAAGTGAGAGCATAGAAGTACATTGTCCCCACTGATAAATTATTTGTATCCAGCTTACTTGTAATCTAGGAACAGAAGCAATGTTTGGTGAAGTGATTGTGAAAGCTGCAGAGGTACTACAGTTCATATATTTACATGACATGATGTTTTTTAAGAACCAGTGATCAGCAGAATTCTACATGAGCATATCTTCTGGGGATAAAAAGAAAAAGAAAAAATATATCCCTATCCAGTGTGAGTGGAATTTCCCTCTTCACAGCCTGGGTATACAGTTAAGTTACATGCCTTGAATTCTACTTCCTAACCCTTCCTTGCTCTTCTCTGTTTAATACCACAGTCATATCTGGAACCAGAGTGGTATGGTTCCCTTAAATATTTTATTTCTTCCACAAGTATCACTCTGTGCCCACCATATACATAGATAAGGTTCCTTGCCTTGGGTGACTGCAGCCTGGTTGAGAAGATAACATATAAGTATGAAATATTAAATAAATAACACTGCAAGTTAGTATACGTTTAAATACTCCAGAGATAGAAATTGTTATGAAAATTCACCTCTGAAAACCCTTAACATAGTCTGCAAAGCTTGGTATATGCCAGTTGTTCAATTTCCATTGTTATTTACAAAAGTGAAGCTTTGAATTAAGAAAAAAAGATGCACCATCTGCCTACCCGTGTAATAATGCTTGGTTTTATTCCCAAGCATATCAACCACTGGCTTGGCATTTTAACTAACTGAAGCGCTTTTCTCATTAGAGTGTGTCTGTGTGTACAAAAGGACTTTTTTTTCCCCCTTCTTGCTCATTTTAATATTTCTGCCCTCTTACTCTGCCTTTGCTGGGCTATGTGTCAGTGTGGCCAGCTCATTAAATGACCCATGCATTCCAGTTGCCTCAAGTGCAGGCTACACTTGAGGATTCTCTCCTCCAGTTGTTTATTCAATCAATCCTTTTATCAATTGATGGTATAGTCAATGCTATATCAAGTGCCTATTTCTGTGACAGGTATTATATGTGTACTTTGAAGATACAAAGAAGTATTAAATACGGTACCTGCCCTCAACAAAATTTCAGTCTAAGAAAAGAGTGCAGATGGAATTATCCTATTTTAAGTAGAATTGTCCAAGTGCCAGGGTACATGTTACACATATTTTCATTTGATCAATCATTTATTCAACAAACATTCATTGACTGCTGTGATGTCTCAAGCACCATGCAACTCAGTGGGGATATAAAGATTAATAAATCATGCCCTGTATGAATTTAGAAGTAGTAACATCAACATGTTAGAACCTTGTTACTTAATGTGTGTCTGAGGGCCAGCTGTATCAGCATCACCCAGGAGCTTGCTAGAAATACAGATTCCCAGGCCTTGCCTAGCCTATTAATCAGAATGTGCATTTTAACAATATACCGAAGTGAATTCCAATCAAGGTTTGAAAATCTCTGGATTAGAAGGATCATGCTTTATAGAAGAGCTGAAATAAGTAGGAGACATCTAGTTTTATTAAAAGGAGGTGGCAAATTTAGGAAGGTTAAAATAGGAATTGGTTTTCATCTGAAATCGAATTCAAGGTATGAAGTTTCAGAATGTAGTTGGAAATGATTCTTTAAAAAACAGAAGGAGAGTGATGTAGTGGTTGGTCGATGACAGACAGGGAGAATGATAATATGAGGTCTAAGCCAGGAGGCAGGAGGATGTTCTAGATTCTAGACTCTGAGTAGTGGTGGGGTGTAGGGAAAACCCTAACCCATCCCCAGGTCCATGGTGGAAGGTACATGAAAGAGACAATACCCACCATTACGGGGACCTAATGGGGGAGCAATGTCCTGAGGGGACAGTCAGGTTCTAATTAGAGCAAGACATTGACGGGAATGTTCAGAAAAGAGGTCAGGGATATCGGAGATTTTGCTGATTGACCCCTATGCCCTTAGAGTACAGTGAAGATGTTTCCAGATCTAGGAAGGAAAGATTGACAGAGAAGGAAGGATAGAAATGTAGAGGCACTGGGCAGATGAGAGTCGTGAGGGGGGACCAGGGTATGCAGTGTCTGATGTAAACAGAGACAAAGGACATAGTGAGATGAATACTGAAGATCTCGAAGTGGATAATGGCAGCGAGGCTATGACTGATGTGGGAGGGAGCAGGGCAGGATGAGTTCCAGGGCATTCTCTTCACTCCTGCCAATGGTGATGCGGGGCTGGGGGCGGGAGTATTTTATCCACAGCATGTGGAGGTAAATATTAATATGCTTACATGAGATTTGTCATTAATTTTTAGGACTAACATGTTTTGAATCTTGAAATTATAATGGAAGTAAATGGGTAGTTACAAATCAAGGTATAACCTTTTATAGACACCAGTTTTTCTAAAATACTTCTTATAGATTGGACCTTAGATAGAGGAGAGAAGGAGTTATCAGGTAATTTGGACCAGTAGTCTTGCTTCAAAATGAACGGAGAATGGTATTTAGAGAGAAAAGGCTATTCCTATCTTTATCTACATGGAGTTATTTCTCTACAGTCCAGAGAGGTCTTACAAAGATTATGAGAAAATGAAGTTTTGTCTGTGGTGCCTTTACTTCCCCCAGTCATCCTTGCTGTTTCCCTCCACTCAGTTCTAGTCGTTAAAACTCAAATAAATGAAGCTGCCATTATGGCAGAAGTCAGTAGGGGGAAAACCAAGGGGCCCTGCGACCTTGTCACATACATCTCTTTGAGTCACACTGTTTTAAGTGGTGTCTGTCTTCTTGTGTGGTCAGTACTCAGCACAGGGGCAGTTCCATTCACAGGCTTGAGAGAATTTGGGGAGCCAAATCTGGGTA
Organism: Myrmecophaga tridactyla; assembly: GCA_004026745.1. Lineage (NCBI taxonomy): Eukaryota > Metazoa > Chordata > Mammalia > Pilosa > Myrmecophagidae > Myrmecophaga > Myrmecophaga tridactyla. The sequence continues at coordinate 41,574 of PVIY010010109.1, forward strand.
ACCCAATTAACCTTGGGACAATCATAAAAAATTTTACATTTGCTTATTAGGCCCTGAAGACTTCCCCAGCAAATGATTCATTTCTGGGATGCTTTAAAAATGACGTGTATAATCTCATGTTTATGGGCATCTGTTAGTGTGGCATTCGGTATGCTTTAAACACATGACCGATCTGCACACAAACCTGAGCTGACAGGCAGCAGCCCACAGCTCTCCAGTACATGACAGATTTAATCGGGGGGACGTGGAGCCTAGAGCAGTGTCCTGGTCAGAGTCCACCTCCCAGCGCTCAGAGAACACCCCCTGTATGTTTTCAGTGCTGATGTTTCAAATGAATTAGAACAATGGTGAGAAATTATTCTTTTCTCTAAGTAGAGTGCCTCAAAATAACTTGGTTGATAAATCCAGGACTTCATTTTCTTAGCCAGTGAGTATAAGAAGCTGGAGAAGTGAGTGGGAATATGTAGGGGTTTGGAAGAAAAAGTTCTTTTAGCTAGAGATAGGGTCCATGAGTGAAATTTTTTGTAGCAGACTTATAGAAGGTTAATTGATAAAGTGTTCCCTCATTAAATGAGTCAATAGTATTGAAAATTAGTAATTGTGCGGGGCATTAGAGGATAATACTGCTCATTGTTTTGAGTTCTATAGGTAAAGGTGATAGACTAAAATATGTGTTAGAGGGCTAATGAATGTGCCACTGGTGGCAAATTTCAACATTTAAAGATTGATTTGATAGTTTACTGGAGATAAATCAAAGGTCATCTGGGGCTATAAATGACAAATTAGTCAGGTACTCAATTTCTGGTAATACTGTTTTAGATCAGAGAAAGTAGAAGAAAGGAAGGATGGAAGGGAGGAGAGAATGAAGAGCAAGAAGAGAGACCATATGACTGTGATGTAAGAATAATTTACCCATTTGTACCGAAAACTCTCTCTGCAGGTAGTTTCAGATGGCAGCGGCATAGGTTTCATGGTTCCTTCCTAAGAGGCTGCCACGGAGCAAACATTTGAATACATGGTTCTAATGTGTTCACCTCAGATCAGTTTCATGGATCTGCCATCACATCTCCCCCTGATGAGTTTCTCAATTTTAACAATCATTTTTCAATTATCGTTTCTATAGAAAAACCCACACTAAGTACAGGAGTGTACTATTTCTATCATTACTGAAATTGGAAGTACAAGGTTTAACCTTTTTAAAGTACAAAAATGAGAATGTTTAAAATAGCACATCATATAAAAATGGAAAACATATAGTAAGACTATTTACTTTTATCCCTCAAAGAATTTTTTTCCTCAAAGTATTTTATGAGCCAATTCACTAAGAGAAAAAAATATTATTCTGAAAATATGGGAGTAGACTCAAAAATTATTTTTCTAACAGATATTTTAAGGTCATGTTTTTTCCTTCTAGACTGGATCTCCTCTGGGTCCAGCAGAGTTAGATCTATCTTTTGTCTCTCTTTATACTGCATTATTTTCACTCAAATGTCTTTCTCGCCATATCAGATTCCCACCAGTGAGAATGACTTAAAATAGCTTTCCAAGTTAAGGAAAAACAAATGGTCCTGATAGAATGGCTGCTTAGTGACGGGCTATTGGAGTCCAGCCTGTGGAAGAGAAGAATGTGATAGAAAAAGTGGCATCACATATATGATCACTGGTGGGAAAATGCCACACTTCATGTGGCCTCTATTTTTATGTGATGTACTCGAGTGTAAAAATAATGGGCTCTGTCAGGCTTATGCTTGTTCTAGAAGCAAGATTACCAAATGCCTCTGAACCACCTGATATAATGGGCTATTTTAGAACTTTGCATGCAAGTCTTTGAACTTAATTGGCAAGCCCAGTGACGAGCTCATCTTCAGTTAGGAATTTTGTCCCCAGTGGAGTCACATAATACCAATATTGGCCACAAGATGATGGAATAATGGATGTTCCTGTAAGTAAATTTCTTTAGCCTACTGAGACAAATTTCCTAGTTAATAAGGACAGCATCAAAAAGGTTCTATCTCATACCGTCCTTGTTTGTCTTAGTTTAAATATACTCATTTAAGCTAAAGGTGGGAGCAAATGAATGTGTTTTAACTATTTATATGTGCTTTTTTGGTTTATTCTTTAATTTCCAGGCAGAAAGCAGGTAAGAAGAAAAGCTGCCCCAGGCAGTGCTCCAATAATACGAACTCTTAACGTCTTTTATAACTGGAAATTTACTATGGGACATTTTGAAAGGGTAATGTTGTGAATGAGTAAGTGTGCAGAAAGGCCTGGCTGCTGAGTGGCATTGCTTCTTTTTCTCCTTCAAGCAAGCAGTAAGCAAGTCTATTTAGTATGTCTCCGTCTATCTATCTCCTGCTATCTCACTCTTTATCTATCTCAGTCGCATTTGCATTTAGACTGTGAACTGCTAAAGACCAAGTCTCCTTGTTAGTAACTGTCCTTGGCACATTGTTGCTACCCAATAAGTCTGTAATGTGCATTTTTGAGGGAATAGGTGTTCCAGTGAAAAGCATATGAAGTTTGAGACAAGAAAACTGTGTTTCATTCCTTTTGTTCTTGTTGCTACATGTGTGACCCTGTGCAACTCATTTATTTTTCTCAGTTTAGCTCATCTAAAAGAATCTGATCTATCTATTCTATGTATTCCTCTATTATTATTATTATTAATGATCTTTAATATCTGATCTAGCTCTAGGGATTTTAAATATTTAATATTATGATGACCTTTCTTACAAAGTTCAGGAGAGCATTTTGTTGCTAATGTTTCCAGAGCATCACCCACCCACCCCCACACAGACATATATACAATATCCAAGGAATATAATTTCTTAGATATAACATTTTGGAAAGAAAAATTATAATTATGAAGAATTGAAAGCGGAAACATAATTTTAAATATCCAGATCCACATGGCATATGTTTCAGTTTGCTAAAGCTGCCAGAATGCAATCTACCAAAAATAGACTGGCTTTAACAATGGGGCTTTACAGGTTACAGATTTACAGTTCTAAGGCAGTGAAAATGTCCCAATTAAAGCATCAACAGGGTGATACCTGGACCCTGAAGACAGGCTGCTGGCACTCGGGACTCCTCTGTCACATGGAAGTCAAATAGTGACGTCTCCTGGTTCTCTCCTGGGTTCCATTGCTTTTAGCTTCTGATTCCATTGGCCTTTCCTCTGAGCTCTGGGGCTTTCTTCTCTAAGCTCTTTTGAGTTTTTTTGTCCTTTATCCTCTCATAAAGGGTTCAAAAAAAAAAAAAAAAGATTACGACTCACCTTGAATGAGATGGTTCACATCTCAATTGAAATAACCTAACCAAAAGGTCTCACCTATAATAGATCTGCACCAACAGGAATGGATTAAAAGAACATGGCCTTTTCTGGAGGTATATAACAGCTTCAAATCAGCACAACGTATAAGAGTTATGGAATGATATCACTAGATGAAAATTATTATTTATATAGTTTCTTCCCATTGTAACTAGTTTGATAACCACATTTAGCTATGCCATTTAGACACATGTCTCATGCACATGGAATAACCAGCAAATTACTACATATCAGAGCAGCTTTCTTCTTTCCACTTGAACAGTGAAAGCTAATTATTCAGCTGAAGCTATATGTTACTAATCACTTAACCCACCTAAACTATGGTTTAATGAAAGAATGACATTTTATGATCTCGAAGGCCCCCTTTTGTCTTTGAAAAGAATTGGCTTTCTGATTTTGTGTGCCCTGACCATATCATAAATAAATGATATCAAGCTTTTCACACCAGGAAAGGAATCACCTTCAGCTATCTAAAATGGTTCATCTCAGTCAGTCAGACTGAATTGCATTAACCTATTCGTTTCCTTTATGACTCTTACCCCAATCTCTAATTATCTTATTTATTTCTGTAGTTTGCTGTTCTGGCTTTGCCTGTCCTTGAGGACAAGAGATTGTCTTGATCACAGATGGGTACCAAATATTTGTTCAATGAATAAATGAATGAATTTGGCTCTATCTCTAGAGAGCACTCTCTCTATTCTTTAAAATAACTTCACTGGGAGTTCAGTGAGATGAAGTAGTGGTTGAAACTACAGTTGATGTACAAGTACCAAAAGAGGAAATGATGAAAAAGTTTTGCTTCCTAATGTGTAAGAACCATCTGCATTTTATTTATTTGTGGCCTTATTACTTTAGTTAATCCAGAATGGGATTTTGATCAGTAAATTGTTTATTGCTTGATTTTTAAAAAATTAAATTTGATTAGCCCATAATTATGTTTATGATAAGCTATCCTACTTGAGTACCCAGTAATGTATAGGTCCATTATTGCATCATGTAAATAAATTTGTTATTGGCAGGCATTTTCTTATGGGACAAGAATGCTTATCACCATTAAAAGTGAATTGTAAAAGCCATGAAAATTGACACATGTCCATCTTGAAATGTCCTGCAGAGTTGTGCGAATATCACTTCACAGAACATGAAAATTTTGAAAATCTTGTCATCCATCCCTCATGAACTGGCAGAGTTGCACCTTGCTTCAACATACATGCAATTTAAGGCCAATCTGAGTGCTTTTTTTTCCTCAGCTTTTCATTTCTTAGAAAGGTAGACCTTTTCTTGTAAGATGTTCCACTGTGGGCATCACCATGGAAACTTGCCCCAGTAAAGTAAGCCCTTTCAAATTAGAAAAAAAAAATCAAATTGATTTGGAATACAGGACCATGAATATTAGTGAAAACAGAGCCTGTTATTCCCCCTTGCAGAACTCTCATAACACTTGCCTGAAAAGTAAAAAGGGTCATTATCTTTCATTGTCCTCCTTATTGTTTACATATAAGATGAAATAGCTTTTGCTAACAATGTTAATTTCATCTATGAACTAATAATTTTTCTTCATTGCAAAGCTGTCAAATTTCTAAAAAAATATTTTTATTGGCAAACCTTCACACACATACAGTCCATACATGGTGTACAATCAATGGCGTACAATATCATCACATAGTTGTATATTCATCACCATGATCATTTTTTAGAACATTTACATCACTCCAGAAAAAGAAATAAAAAGAAAAAACTCACACATACCATACTTCTTACCCCTCCCTTGCATTGACCACTAGTATTTCCATTTACCCATTTCTTTTTTACCACTTATCCCCCCATTATTTATTTTTTATCCCTATTTTTTCACTCATCTGTCTATACCCTGGATAAAAGGAGCATCAGACACAAGTTTTTTGCAATCACACATCACATTGTAAAATCTATATAGTTATACAATGTCTTCAAGAATCAAGGCTATTAGAACACAAAAGCTATTGAAATTTAATAGCCTGTTTCATAGACAGTTTGTTGGAGGCAAGCCTTTGCAGCTTTCTGTTTCACCTCCAGTGGTTCTGGGAACCATGCTCTGAGAGTAGAATTAAGCCCATGGTTCATAATCACACTTTATAAATTAGCCAGGAGGTAAAAGCAAACCCAGTGTGACACTAAGGAACCTAGGTTTTAGTGACATGGTAGGGGAAATGGAAAGAAAAATAATTTAGTTTTGCTTGTCTGCAAGGCATTTGTTGTGCTTCTGTCACTGTGGGTAAAATCCGAGTAGTAAGAGTTGAATAGGGTGTTCTCATTACAAACTTCTACCAGCACCACACTTGATTACATATTTAATATAAACATCTAATGAACATGTTTACATATTTCCATGATACTTTTATTTTGACAGTTCTTGAACTGCAACGCTCTGCATATTAATTGTGTACAACTGGTTTGGAAATGTCTTTAAAAAGGTGTAAATTATGGTTTCAAAGTGACCTGGTAGAGGTGCAAATGAATGCTAGCACAACATTTCTAAAATGGAATTACTTAAATATAAACATATAGATATAAATTCTGAGTCTATTTCACTTTTTGGTTGGCGGTTTATTGCCTTGAGAGGGGAAATAAGTGTGTGAATTCGATCAAGGGTGTGAAATTTGCATTTGTACACAGTGAACACGTGGTGATAATTATGGATATGGTAATAGCAGACATTCTAGAAAACTTTAGAAATGTTAGCGTGAAATGCAAATATTTCAGGGCAATCGTTTAGAATCTGCTTAGAGAGTTTTCTTGCAGTCTTTTGTATTGAAAAGGCTAGGGATTTCTAAACAGTTTATGAATGCTAATTTTCTTATAATTTAAAAACAGCAACTTGTATTGACTAATGTTTTCTATATAATGAAAGTTGCTTATTCTAAGTGTGTCTGAACACCAGCTTAACCCAACCGAAAGGAAACTTGACCTTTACTGTCCTATCAGTGGACAATGGGCCTCAGCTGCACGAGGTGTTAGAGGCACTTGCCCAATCTTGAGGCCAGCTGGAAGGCCAGGTTCCCCTGCTTTTCAGCCAAATAGACACTTGGCACCGAGTTACCGCAGGGCAGAGGTTTAACATGGCTTGAATGGAACTTGGATTTTGCAGTACCTATCTCTTTAGGTTGATGTAACTGGGAGACCAAAATCCCTCTTTCATTAACTGGCCTCTCACATAGATGGCAATGATGACAGAAAACAGCCAACCGCTAAAACAGTTGGTTCTTTTTTATTATTTGTAATTTTGTCTATTTGCATGAGAGCCTGGCAGCATATGGCCTGATGAATTAAAAAAAAAAACAAAACCCCATAAACTCCCCTCTACTGGCCAGAGCCTCCAGCTCATGGCATTAACAGGGTCTAGTGCTGCTCCACCTGCCACTTGTCTAGAGGTGGGGGCTTCAACTGATAGCCAAATAGTGTGCGGCTAATGCCATGATTTAATTCCTAGCTGTGCTGTCAGACATGGCTAGAAGAGGCAACAGTCACTGTTTTAATAGTAAACCTGACTGGCAAGCTACCCGATCTCTGCCCTACCTAATATTCTACGCTAAGTATGCCCTTTCAGTTCAGCAGGGATAGCGAGGGGGCAAAAGTGCTTCTAATCCAATGCACATGGGTCGGTTTTGAGTATAAATACATAGGGATGTACACTCGTATTATCATTTTCCACTAATAGGGACCAGCAGCAAAATAGAAAACAAACAACACAAAAATCTTTGCAATGCATCTATTTACTTTCTTATATATTTAGTCTTTTTTAGAGTGAAAAATTTCTATGGTTCTTGGATTTCTGCAATTCTGAATCAGTCATTTTCTTTATCCATACACCTGGTGAAAAAAGTTTATTTTATGATTTCCTTTGAAAACTGAACTGACTCTTTCCCTGAGACAAAGGAATTACAATTATTTGGCTTGAGCCTTTACAGTTGAACTGATCTGAAACATTTTTCTCTTTGAAATTTGATGTTCAATTTATGATTGTATGCTGTCAGACAAATCATTCAGACATAAAGGAAAATGATGCATAGGCCTTTATTAACTAATGAGTTGGTATGAAAGTAAAAAATAAGTCATTTTGAAATTCAAAGTCTGTCTATTCACCCATTTTGACCTGGTTCAGAAATGGTTTCTTTTTCTGCATTTTAAGATTGCTAAGCACATTTATATTAAAGACATTTAGACAAGAGGAAACAGTTTTGGGGTAAAATCTTGATAAGGTCATTGATGGATTCATTCATATCATAGTTCGTTCAACTAATTTATTGAAAATATATGAGCTTCTTTTTTGTTTGTTTTTCATGCTCTGAGTATTTAACCATGAATAATACATAGACCCTGCTCTCAAAATGATTCATAAAAGCTAGTTGGGAAGAGAAAACTGAACAAATGATTATGAATACCATGTGAGAGTTTACATAAAATCCAGTAGACCTCCAAAAGGAAGTAGGCACTCTAATGAGAGTGGACAAATTGATCAAATGAGATGATTCTGGAACCATCTTAAAGGGTATTGCATGGGCATTTTCCCACACAAGAAAATGTATCCCCAAGCTGGGGGTCTAGCATATGCAAAGATCTAGAGGCACAAAATAGTACAGTACATTCTGGGCACTGCGGCTGGTTCTGTATTGATAAAGTATAGAGGATCTTGCCATGAAATGAGACTGAGATATGAACAATATAAGTTTTAATATCAGGAGGCATTTCTTTCACAGAAAAAAATGGCACAGATAGCCTTGTAATAATTCGTAAGAAAACTTTTGGTTCAAGTTTGATCACTTTAAAGAAGAAAATGCTATTGAAGCCTATTTAAAGTTCTTTCCATTTAATATGGCTCCTTTCTAGAAAAAAGTGATATTAACAGATTTTCATTATGGTGAATGTTCAAACTAATGTGTTAACACGTAAAGTGTAATGAGATGTTACAAAATACTAAGCACTTTTGAGGAAGCTAAATCCACTTCATTTTTCATATGATAGAATGGATTAGACCTTATAAAAAGGCATATAATAGTGTCTGGCACACAGTAGGTTCTCAATAAGTATTTGTTGAAGGAAGCACCATAATTGAAGCTGCGTTTAGCAAACAAATAAGCTCTTCGGGCTCTGACCCCCCCAAAAACTGATGCTGTTTCTTTGGTAACTAGAATTTTCTTCCTTGGTATCCTTAAAGTATGAATTCATTATGTCTCTTTTTGGTCTCTACTCCCAACTAACCTTTTCCTTCTTCGAGGGATCTGGGGACAACAAAAACGTTTTCTCTCCATATGCCTGGGCAGGTCTAGAGGATATAACCATCAGACTATTGGTCTAGGACATGCAAGCCAAAGGGCACAGTTACTAACAGTAGCAGTTTCAAAACACCCAAATCAAAAAGGTAAATGCAAGAACTCCATGGAACGGCTCAATAAAAGAAACAGAGCTCTACTTCCTCTTTATTCTACCTTCTACTGTTTGGGTGTTTATGGTTAAGCAGTGGGATAGCTATGCAGTGAAGGAAATGCAGAAGAGAGAAGTGAGAGAGTGGTCAGTGAACGGGGATGCTTGACAGAAGGAGGTCTAAGATGGGGCTTAGTTTGACAGATGCTATGAAAAATACCACACAATGGGTTGACTTAAACAACAGACGTTTATTGGTTCACAATTTCAGAAGCTAGAAGCCCCAAATCAAAGTGTCAGCATGGCCCTACTTTCTTCAATGTCTATAGCATTGGGTGTTTGCTTGCTACAAACCTTGGGGTTCTTTGGCTTGCATTTCTGCCTCCTATCAAATGGTGATATCTCCTTGTGTCTGCTCTTTTGGTTTCCACTGATTTCTGTCTTTTTCTCCTATGTGGCCTTCTTGGGATTGCTCCTTATAAGGCCTCCAGTAATACTGATTAAGGCCCACCTAGATTTGATTGGGCCACACCTACTGTAAAAATAATATCTTCAAAAGATATTATTTACCAGAGTTCATACCCATAGGAATGCAAATTAAGAACATCTTTCATAGGTATACATAATTAAACTTCTGAACCCCCAAAAGACATGTTCCTTAAAGGCATAATACATTCATCCCATCTCATTATTTCCAAAGCCTTAAGTCATTTCAGTAACAATTCTAAGGTTCAAAACCTCATCAAAATCAGTTATGGGTGTGGCCCATCCTGGACCTGTGAAACCTAGAAAACAAGTCCTCTCCTTCTAAAATATAATAGTGGGACAGGCATAAAATTCCCATTCCCATTATAGAAACTGGGAGGAAAACAGGGGTCACAGGTCCCAAATAAGTCTGAAATTCAGCAGGGCAAACTCCATTAGATTTTAAGATCTAAGCATCATCTATGGATCGAGCCTTGTCCTCTGGGTCTGCTGAAGCAGTGGATCCACCCTTTCCATGTACCTAGCAGAGCCCTGTACAAAAGGGCTTACTTAGGTCCTACTCTCACTCAGCTCTGGGGTAGCCACTGGGCTCTGCCTGAGCAGGAGACCCACCCTCTCCAAGCTTTGAGGTGGTAGGAGCACTCTCCCTAAACATTGGGGTGGAAGACAATCTCCCTAAGCTTTGGGGTAGAAATCCTGCCTACCCAAAGCTTGAGCGGAAACCGTCACTCATAGCTCAAGGAGATCACTTTGGGTCTAGACCTCTGCTTCCAAGGTTCTGCCCTTAATGTCTTTTTTCCTTTATTTCATCCTGTCTTTGTCTCTTGCAGTCCAGATTGGCAGTTCATCTGCTCATACAAAATTCTCAAAAACCTTGTTGGTTTTGCATGTAGTTCAATGGGGTTCCAAACCTTCAGACGAAAGAATCTTTCCTAAATCCTTCTTGGATAACTGCACTTTCAAATCTGACTGCCTCTGAGATAGCTGACTAGACCCATGATTTATACACTTAAGCTCCTTAGCAAAGAGTGGTTCAGCTAAACCTTTATGTGGAGGCCATTCTCTGGAAATTCTTGTCTAGAAGATAATCTTCTTGAGGGTAGAAACCATATTTATTTGCTTCTGTATTTACCGATCAGAACTGAGATTGTGCTGTGCACAGGATAGATTTTTAAGAAATATTTGTACAATAAATAGACCTTGGTAAAAAAAAAAAAAAAAAAAAAGGACACTTAAATGATTGGAAGATTGTAATGGAGGATAAATGTTTTTTGGTACAGGGCTTCCAATATCCTGTAAATCTTGTTATGTAGCTAGCCTCTACCATACCAACAAGTACAGTGGGCCAGGCAAGGGTGTGAAAATTCTTTGTTCCTCCTGTGCTTATGAATTAGATAAGGAGGAAAAAGAGTTGTTAATGAGCTTATTAGGTTAGAAGTAGCTGCTAAGCTTGATGGTTTCTAAGGTTCTATCCAGCTCTTAAATTTTGAGTGCTACAATCCATGCTGATAGTTGGAATTTGGATAATTTAGATTTACAGCGTTTTCCAGAAAGTTTTCTTAGAATTATACTGAAAATCTAAGCAAATAACTTCACCCTTCAGAACCTTCCTTGATAGGTCCCTGTCTTATTCCCCAAGCCCCTCATTCCAGGGATGAGAACGCATGGAAGGATGTGGTCTAAGTCAGGTGGTTTTTGTTATGTCTGTTAGTTTTATGTCAAGACTGAGGTCTGAAAGCAAATATTTTCCAGAAATTCATTTGGATCTCAGATTGTTTTCCCTTGTTATCAGTATAATACACGGAAAGTAGGGCTTAAAACATAATTAGTTGTATAGCTGAGGTACATTATAGGTAAAATAAATTTTACTAGTCAGACTGAGGACATAACTATTGTCATTTTAATTTTATATAAAATTGAAATGGCATATAAAATTCTAGAACACTGAATTAAAATAAACATTTGGAGCATACTTAGGGACTGTTTGCAATTAGATTTTATTATAATGAAGTCAATGTTCTTGAACTCGTTTTTAAAAAAGAATGTGATACATTTAAGTGTGTCTGTAGTCTTACATTCTCAGTTCCATAAGGGACAGTTTGACTAACATCTAATCAAATTAAGCAACTTCTTTGCCTAATTTCTTTATTTCCTTGGGAAAAAGTCAGCCACCATTCCAATGAAGTACTTAAAACATGATAGTGCTCAGCAAAAATTTCATTCTGTACATGCGAATTTTAAGCATTATACCTTTTCTTATAATTTAACTGTAGTATTTATATTTATTTTGAATTAGAGTAAAACCTGCTCCTTCAGTTCAGTTTCAATTATCTTCAGCTGGAAGCAAATAGCACTGCAGTATTTTTTAATAGTTTAGGATCTTGCTCTTAGAATTGCAATTTAGCTAAAAAGATGGCTGATTATAACCTACACACATCTCTCTAACCACAAAAAAGATTTTTCTTTTAGTTCAACAAATACTTAAGTATCAATTATATGTAGGAACATGTACTACTCTAACATCTTAGTAAATGAAGTTTGAAATAGATTTGCTCAGCTACAAGACAACCTTTATCAGTTGCTAGGGTATATTTGATGTCTTTATCTGCATTACTCAGAGGGAGTCTTAGCAAAAACTGAACTCAACTTTTTAGAGCAAAATATCCAGGAAGCATTGTAGTAGGGCCATGACATAGAAGAAAGAGTTCAGTCTTCTCACTCTCTCAGTTTGGAGTGAGACAGATAGGGACTCAAATTCTGGCTCTACCTATTAGCAGTATGACCTTCAGCAAATTAACCTCCCTAAATCACAATGTAAATTTTGTAAAATAATGCCTACCTCTGGAACTGATGTTCTACCAGCACACAGAGTTTCTGCCGTACTGGTTAATGAATAGTTGACGTATTTCCATGCACTGGTAAACAGCTGCTACCCAAAATCCACCAATTCCCATACCCCACCATATTTCAGGATCCTCTGGACCTTCCTCAGGTTCAAGAACCTAAGGGTCAATGCCTTGCCATAGGGGGTGCTTCTGGAAGCCTACTCCAGTGCTGCCACTCTGAGTGTTAGCATCTGGCTCTTGGTTGTTGAGCATTTTGAATATTCCACTCTCCCAGGCTATCTCACAGAGTTGTATTAGGATTTAATGAGTTAGGAAAGCCTGGCATGTAGCAAGGACTTGGGTTCCCTATTATAGTCCTATCTGTGCTCAATCTCAAAGCTCTGGATTGCCTGCTGTGGGTTATTAGAAAAACTTGATAAGGTCATAGAAAAAAACAAATGTTACACACATGCATACTTTCAACACCTAGAAACACACTGTGCCAGTATTGTGAAGAATGTAGTGAAATAACAGATGGGATCTTTTCCTAAAGGTACTTATAAGATACAACAGCAATGCATTTATGGGATGCATATAATGGTTCCTGAATAATATATTTTAAAGAAGATGGCTTTCCTCTCTGAAAAACATAAGCTGTTATAAAGGTCTTTGTAAGTTAGAAGAAAATTTGAAGCAAAACATGTACTTAAATGAATCAGCAGCCAAATGCTGCACTATTTCATGTGTAGGTAGAGTGAAAACATTTAGCTGCCTGACATTAAACTATCGTTGACTTCTCGGTTTTAGTGTTTGGAGGATGACCTGAGCCCATCGTGTGTGACATTAGATGGCCTGACCTGAATCCTCCACAGGAAACTACCTCCTCAACCGCTGCTAGCTGATTTCTCTAGCCTACACCCAAAGCCACTGCTAAAAGTCATGGGGATGAGACTTCACAAGGTAAGTGAAAAGAAAACAGGAACAAATGCTTTTTCAAAACAGAATTTCATGAAGACATTGGCCCAAGAATGATGAGAAGCATCACCCTGCAGGATTCCTGTTTGAGGTGTGGAAGGGACATTGAACTAAAACTCTGGTTTCTACGGCGTCATATATGGTCTGCATGAAGTGAGACAGGGCCCACATTCCCAAGTGCCCTATCTCAGAAAGAAGCTGATTCTGTCATCTAGACAAAAGGAAATGCTTTGTTTTTTTGAGGGATAGTTTTTAGGATTTCATAAGCCAACTGACGGTGAGAGAGTATAACTGGAGTTTTATTGACTGCTTGGTTTTAGGAGGCTTCCTTCTTCTCTCTTTTTTTGTTTAATTCAAAGACTCTATCTTTAAGCCCAAACACAAACTAAAACTTAATTAAATTAGTGATTACAAAGAAATATAGGCCTTGCTGCCAAGCAGGCATCCTCTGCTTTTTTTTTCCCATCAGGAGGTTTGAATTTTGATGATCTCTCATCGTGTCTCATACTTTCTTTAGGTTTCTTTTAGTGAACACAGAGTACATGTTGGTGTTCCATAATCACCTTAGAACGTACAGGTTTCAATGTCTGAAATAGCTTTTTCCTACATTGTAAATGTTAGATTATTAAGAGTTCTTCAAACTTTTAATATTTTTATGAAAAGGCTACATAAACTTGAATAGATATTTGAGGTTCCCATTCTTCAAGGATTGGCCTCCCCACTGTTCTTCAGTCCTTTTTCACTTTTGCCAACCTATTCCTCCTTTCCCCCCTCTTTCTCTCTCATGGAATGTAAGACATTGAGAAAAGATTGGATTCTACTTTGATTTTTATACATTTTATACATTTCCATTGAAATAAATTGCCTTATTAAAGTTATAGCTGAAAGTCAGGTTTTGGCATATTTGAAAGACTATTTCCTTCCTATCTAGAAAATTCTATTGCATGTTGCTATATGTTGGGGTTTTTAGTAATTTATCCTGTCCAGAAGATTTGTGTTGGGCTAGCCATGATGGCTCAGCAGGCAGAGTTCTCGCCTGTCATGCCGGAGCCTTAGGTTTGATTCCCAGTGCCTGCCCATGGGGAAAAAAAAAAAGGATTTGTGTTGACACTGACAATTTTAAGTTCCCATATCTACCTCTGGCAGCTATTATTCTAAAGGCTGTTAGATCTGGGAATACACCCGAATTTTGCTTTTTTTCTCAACCTGAGATTTTTTCACTGCAAAACTGTCCTGTTTCCCACTGGTGGATCTCATGTCTAGGCTTCACTTTGGGTTTGACAAATGAGATAAGCTAACAAGGATATCTTGCACTTGAAAAGCTTTTCTATACAAATATTTCATTCTCCTCATGTATTTCAAATTATGGGTAGATTTTATAAAAATGACTAATAAACCTCTGTATGGATTCTGGAGTCTGACTGTCTACCTTTAAAGCCTGAGCCACTAACTAGTTACGTGACTGTACACAAGCTACTTTAGCACTATTTGCCTCATTATCCTCATGTGTAAGATAGTAATTTCTATCTCATTGGGTTTTATGAAAAAATGAGAAAATTTATATGAGAAAATTCACATAAAGTATTTAGAATAGTGCATGGCACTTAGTAAGTACTCTTTAAGTTAAATAAAATATGTAAATGTTCAATTTCCCTAGTAGTCAGGGAAATGAAAATTAAAATAACAACTAGATATCACATTATCCCCATCAGATTGGTAAAAATTATAATGTAATAGTACCCGATACTGGGGAAAATTGTTCATTAATAGATTGCTTGTAGAAATGTCAATTGTGATGGTGTTATTAGAGCGTAGTCTGGCAAATTTGTGAGGTTAATTGTGGCATTTTTCACAACCCCTGCCATACCCCACCTAGGCCTTACATCACCTGGGCCCTGCCTGGATGTCTACTGACCCGTTTGCCTTTCTCTCTCCTTGTGCTCATTTAGGATCAGCCCCAATGGCTTCCTGTTCGCTCTCAATTACTGCAGGCGTGCTCCCCCTTCAGAACCTTGAGGCTTGCTGGTCCTCCTGCCTGGATTGCTCTTTACTTACCATTCCTCATGGCATACTTTCTCAATGCATTTTTGTTTCTGATCAAATACCTCCTTAGAGAAATCTTCTCTGACCGTCCCATCTAAAGTCATAAATAATTCCCTCTAACAATCCCCCTCACCCCACTATAGTTGGCTTCATAAAAATCTGACATTTTGTTACATATTAAATTATGCCTGTCCCCTCTACTGGAATGGAAATTTTTTGAATGTGGAGACCTTGTTTGGGTCATTACAATATTCCTAGAGCTGAACATGGCTGGATACATGAAGATATTCAATTAAGAGTAGTTGCATGAGTGATTTGTTTGTAGCAGCAAATGAGCTAATGAAAAATCAAAGGGACTACCTGTAGGTAAGGAAATGGCTGGGTAAGTTGTGTATATCAATAACATGAGGTATCATGTATTCATTGAGAAGAATTAATTGGTCTATATCTTTGAGAAATTTCCAAAAGGAAGAAGTACAGGTACAAAAAATATATGTAATAGGATCCCAAGCAAACCAACCTTCCTTTCCTTTCCCTTTTTTTTCCTTTTCTTTCCCTTTCCCTTCCTTCCTTCACCTTTCCTTTCCTTCATCTTTCTCTCTTCTATCCATCCATCCATCCATCCATCCCTCCCTCCCTCCCTCCCCGTCTAGAGAGCAATTCATAAGAATGAGTGTAGAAGGATTTTCATCTGGTTATAAGCAGTGGCTATCTAGGGAAGAAACATTGTGCAAATACAGTGATGGAGAGGAGAATAAAAGTGGGGAAGCAAGCAAATAAAAATAAGAACAAAAACAAATCTATAAGCAAAAATAAATAGAAGACCGCTTTAAGAAAATTGAGGTATCCATAATGAAAAGCAGCATTCATTGTATATGCTCATTTATTATGGCTTTATTTATGTGTGTGCATATTCAAAGATACATAAAGAGATAGATGAAAGAATGTCACTAAAATGATAGTGGTCATTATCTCAAGATGGCAAGATTTTAGGTAATTTTTAAACTTTATTTATATTTTCATTTTTTTTGTCCAATGGTCATGTATATAAACAGAAAAAGTCTTTATCACTAAAATTATAGATGTCATTACAAATTATAATTGTAATGGAGGAAAAGTACAGGGTGCTATGGAATTACATCATTGTGGAAGGGTTCTAAGTTAGATTGTGGGAAGACGGTTCTGGGAGATCTCTTTGTGGAAATCCTATTTCAGCTGTGTCTGGAGGATTTAATAGCAAATTGCCCGGGAAAGAAGGAGAGGAAGAGAGTTTTAGGCCAAGGGAACAGTGTATAAAAGGTACATATATGGGAAAGGCCATGGTGCATCTGAAGTTCTATATAGAGGCTAGCAGAGCAGAGCATAATGAGCAAGGAGGAAAGGGATTCAAAGGAGGTTTGAGGAGGTAGGCAGGGGCCAGATGATTCAGGCCTTGAACTTCATGTTAAGGGTCTGAGATTTTATCTTAAGTAACATAAAAAGGTACTGAAGGATATTTTGCAGGTGAGTGCCATTCTCTGGTTCATTGTATGAATGGAAGGTATGGAAGGAAAGCAAAATCAGTTCAGAGGCAATTATCTTAATTAGGCAAAAGATGGCGGTGGCTTAGACTAGAAAAGATGGGGAATACAAAAAAATTCTGAGATTAAGGGAGAAATACATGAAAGTGTGCAAATGAAAATGATTTGCAGTTTAGAGGGTTGTGTACAAGTATTATTATCTTCCATTATCAGTGTCATTGTCATCATCATTTTATATACCTCCTGATCTTGTACCTCCAAGCATACACCTGAAGTCAAAGACATTTCCAGTATCTTAGATTTACGATTAATGCTAAAAATATTCAAATCTCAATTATCATCATTATAGAGAGAAGAGGGCACAGAAAAATATACAAAAACTTGCTTCTATTTTTCACCTACATATTATTATGTGATTTTTATAGCTGGTTACCTTATAACAACTTTTATATTTACTAGTATTGCTGGAATACAGGTCAGCTAGGTCACTGGGAAGGGTTGACACTGCAGGCTGACTATTGAGTAGGGTGTGGAAAGGACAACCAGAGGGCTAAACTATGACTAAAAGGGAAATAAAACAATTGCCAGTGTGAGATGCAGCTACATTAGTTTCTGCTTGATACTCATCACAGAAACTTCAGTCAAT
Source organism: Myrmecophaga tridactyla (assembly GCA_004026745.1). Lineage (NCBI taxonomy): Eukaryota > Metazoa > Chordata > Mammalia > Pilosa > Myrmecophagidae > Myrmecophaga > Myrmecophaga tridactyla. Next base: position 58,800 of record PVIY010010109.1, read on the forward strand.
TCTTGCCCCGTGCCCCACCTTAATTTAGTGCGAGGCCCTGACTCCTGGTTCCTCATTTGGTCCCAGTTAGTTCCTCTCATTTGAAATTCAGTGTTGACACTCGAGTGTGCTGAAGCAAAAGCTCCCCAGAGTGAACTTAGATCTTGCCTTTGTCTACCATGTAGGAACTCTGTACTCCCTGGAAAAGGCTTTTGTCTCTTACTGATATACTTTATTCTTGTTTCTCGAGCAATGTGTCCTTGATGTTCCTATGGCTGTTGCCTATCATTTTGGGGGAGTTTGGAGAAAGACTCAAATTGATTCTAGATACTTGCTTTTGTGGTTCACTAGGGCCCATAAAACTCCTGAGCCAGGGATGAGTGCCTGTAAGGATGCCAGCAGTAAGTCAATGATAATGTGTTTCACATACAGAAATGGAGGCCTCTGATGTCTATCTGTTTCTCTTTCTATTTTGGGAAATGAAAACCAGTTAGAAACAGTAAGCATCCTGAAAATACAGAAGCAGTCTTAAAAATCCAAGAAGAAGGCAGGCCGTTGGGGCTCAGCAGGCAGAGTTCTCATTAACCCTAATGCTCATTAATGATCTGCAAAACCCGTATTTTAAGGAAGCCCTCTGTAGTGTCTAGGTTCAGGTATCAACTTGGCCAGGTGATGGTGCCCAGTTGTTCTATTGCTGTGGACTTAAGTCATCAGCATGTGAATTTCATCTGCGGTGGATTACATCTGCCGTCAGCTAAGCGGTCTCAATGTGTACCTTCCACAACGAATGATGAGGCTTAAAAGGAGAGGTCAGATGAAAGAGAAACAGTTCAGCATGGCCAAACACAATGTAGCTCAGAGCCCAGAACCAGATGTTTGGAGATAAAGGAAGAACCAACTTGGGGAAAGCCATTTGAACCCAGAAGCTGAGAGGGGAGGCCAGCAGATGTGGTCATGTGCCTTCCCATGTGACAGAGGAACTCAGATGAAAGCTACCTGCCTTTCCTCTGAAGAACTATAAGTTTATAACTAAATAAATCCCCTTTATAAAAGCCAGTGTATTCTATTCTGGCAGCATTAGCAGACTAAAATGCTCTCTATCCTTGCTTTTAGTCATCTGAATATTCATATTCATTACTCTGTATTTCCCATCAGCTCTAAAGATGAGGTTGGGCACCTCTTTTACTGACATTGAATAACAATTTTCAGGCACCCATTTATGTTCACCTTAAATAGAATAATTTAGGGATACTAACTCTAAGCTTAAGATCCCTGAAAGCAAGATTAAGATTTCATAATGATATTGATTTTAGAAGAAAAAAATGTTTTTGTCCAATAGAAGTCTTACTTCTACTATCAGGGTTTCTAGCTTATTAAGTTTGCAGAAAATGGACATGAATAGGAAACAACATTAACAGTTGCCCTAGTACTATATGAAATTGGAACAAAACATGTCTTAAGCCATTTTGTATAATATTAAAATAGTTAAAAAATATATATATATATATTTTAACATGGGCAGGCACTGGAAAACGAAACGGTATGGTAGGAAGAACTCTGCCACTGAGCCACTGTTGCCTGCTCTAAAAATATTTTTATAAGAAAAGCAAAAGATGTTTAAACTCTAAATTTGGGCAAAAGAAATATTTGGGGGGGGCTTTAGGTTTTCTTTGAGTAAAATAATTTCCTCCATCAGCATATGAATCCAAATTATTTCCTTTTCTACAAAAAAATGTGAAGGAGAGAGGTATAGAGCAGGTGACAAGGTAATAGTGTAAGTAAGACTTCTGAGTTTCTAAGATGTGCTTAATAAATTACAAAACAGCAACAAATTCAGAAGTTTGTAATTGTTTTGTTTCCTGATAAATGCTGGGCTTTGGCAATTACTTGCTTAGGACACAAGTCCTTTGATCACATAAACTGGCAAATCTCAAAAACATAAAGACATGCAATACTCTATTCACTATCTGTTTTGAGAAAAGTAGGGTTGAAAGAAATCAGCAGTAGATAAGGAGAAGCAGACCAGTCTACAACTCTTCCTATCATCTAACGATTGACCTTTTACCTCCCGCTATTTTAAGTTAACTCCACTGCTAAATGATTTCTGTGTATGTGTGTGCCTTGCTGTATCTTTTTCAAAATTAATGAGCTAAGCTTTTTGAAAAATATAACTGCGCTGAAAGGTCAAGTTCTTAGCTACATGGAGGAGGTCTGTGTCTGTGGTTAGCTGAGATGTTTGCTTGCAGAATGAACAGGCACCAGTAGTTTTAGTGGTGTACTGGTAAAAGTCAGTGTAGATATTAGATATCAGCTTTACAACTTTTGGCAAGACAAGTTTCTACTGAGAGGAGCCTTCAGTAACCTTGGATTTTGCTTAATAGTCAAGTTTAACATTTTCACCCTTTTTAAGATCTTGAAACCTAAAATACAGTTAGATAATATACTTCAATCTTATTAGGAGAGAAAATTAGTAGTGGAAAATGTGTTGACTTACACAGTGGTCTTTGATCCCGGACACCACGAGTGACCCCTGGAGAATCTTCACAGTGATTGAAATGAAAGGCCTTTGAGGACCTTCCACTGTGTCATAAATGGGCCTGGCAAGCAGTACGCTCAGAAGCTTCTTAATGGACAGTTGTTTGAGACGATGTTTTCTATAAATGTCAGTGACCTACCTTCCTCAAACTTGTCACCTCTCCATCAAAATTTATAATTTTCTATTCTTATGCTGTACAAATGCAAATCATGTCTAGTAAAGTATCATCAAATAATACTAAACAAAATGTCTATCTTTTTTAGCTGTACATAAGCACCAGTATTATCTGCTACTTTATAAATAAGAATGTGCTAAAGAGGAATAGGTTTAAAAATAATTCTGGAAAGCTCACTAAATGTTTTCATGTAACCCAGATATAAAAATGACCACAAAACTCAAAAAATAAGAAAAACAGCATGTTGCTAAAAACATAATAAACAACATGCAAATATTTTTACACATAAATGTGGAAAACTTTTAAAGTAAATCATTTTAAAAATTTATAGCTTAAAACGAATTGGGTGGAGAAAAAATTTTCATATTTCATTTTATAACTCACACATTATTTATCATGTAAAAAATTAATTTCAATGAATATTTAGTTTCTTTAACATCTCTTAACCCTTTTTTTGTTCTTTCTCTGTGAATATATGCCTGTGTGTACATATATAATTTATTTTAGATACATTTATATGTAATCTTTTTTCTTTACAGAATGTGAACATGGAATAACTGATGGAAATTAAGACTAAAGTACATATAAAAAAATAATGGTGGCTATCACCACTGAAATTGTATTTAGAAAATGCAAAGAAAGTGTTCTTATTAAGTGAAAAGATAACTGATTACTTTAAGCAGACTAATTTTACATGATTATATAACACTTGGATACAAATTAAAGAAGCCTTATTTTTCATAGACTTTGGTTTAGACCAACAATTTTTTTCAGTAAATAATTTTATTTAGAGATGAAGAGAAATTTACTTTATTATTTACTTTGTGACAATAAGATACATTCTTCCATTAGCAGCATTACATGAATAAAGCATTTCCAAATCTTCTGGGTCCCCTAACCACTAAAATGGACCTCACTGTAATGTATCTTGGAAGGGGATATATAAAAAATCAAGGTGTCAGGACGTGAATTCTGCCTCACCTGTAATAGGGGGATACCACAAATAGCAGGAACAGAGTTTCTCTAGGCTTCAACAAAATGCAGTGTCCTACGTTTGCAAGCTGTTACATTACTTTACTTTTGTTCACTTTCAGCTAGACAAGATGTCCAATATGAGTCTAGGCTAGATGGGACAGTTCATACTCTTACTTACATTTAATTCTCTAATGCTTTTCCCTCCAACCTTTATATTCTGCCCAGTGACTGATGACCACATGTTCATTTTCTCTTGTTTTCCTGAAAACTACTTCCAAGTAAATTTGTTAAGCTTGGAACTGATTGTTGTCAACACGTAAATGGTATCACAACACGGTTATTTGGCAAGAGTCATTCTTTGCTTAACAGACTTTGTTGTTGAATAGATGTGGTTTTTAAGCCATTGAGAATTATGTATTTCCTTGAGCTGAGTCTTCCAGTTCAGGTCCAGGAGTTAGCCAAAAAAACGGAGGTAGGCAAGAGTGTTTTGGCTCTAAGAAGGAAAACAGTCTCTCTTTCATGGAAATGCAAATAATTTAGGAGCCCAGAGCTAAAAATATGGATGGAGTAAATTGTCAGGGAAGGGGATTGAGAAACAAAAAGGTAGAAAATAGAGGCATGCAAATTTAAAGTTTAAACTGAGAATTGAAACTGAGAGACTAAAAAGGAATAGCTAGCCAAGTAAGAGGAGGTAGAATCCCAGAAGTAAAGAATATAGGGGGAGTTGTGAGAAAAATGGAACCATCTGTAGTATGAAATCTACGCTCAAGTAAAATGAGACTTGCAGAAGGCCCAGGGGTGCCAGGTACTGAGACTTCTTGGTGGATGTAGAGAGCAGTTTTCAGAGGATTGACGTGGCTGATAGGAATGAGAAGAGGAGCCAATGAGCATAAACACCACTTAAGAAATATCTGATGTTGGGCAGAGAGGCACAGAGAATAGTCTGAGTAGGAGAGGAGGCTGAGGGGAGATATGCATTTGTTTTTGTGTTTTAGTTTTTTGAAACAAAGCCCAAATTCTATTTTAAATACGCAGATTTAACCTGGAATATTTCAAAGTTTTCAGGGCTATGGCTTTAAGGTGACAAATTAGAAATAAATAGAGAAACAACGTTAATTTAAATAGACACTTTAAATAAATTTAAGTAAGCTTAAATGCAAAATTTATTTACTTTAATAGGTTTAAGATATCCTGACATCTTATAAATGCTAATTAAGATGACAATTTTCATATTTTTATTTCTGTGAATAGCTTATATGCTGTATGCTATTGATGTCATATGCATATGTAATGCTGTATATTCTATATTAACTAAGTTAGAATGCATTTTATCTTCAAAATATGCTAGCACATTTTATAGAAATACAAGAAATATTTTCCCTATAATAGAGTGTGTTGACTGGAACTTTTGTAAGTAATAACTTTTGGGGAAAAAAAAACTCACCAAAGTCAACCACTGTAAATTAGAATATAAAATATTTGTGCTAAATGTTATGGACTTATGAGTTAGAGCAAATATAAGAAGTCACAACATTTTCATTATCAGTGATCTTAAATGGATCTGTATTCCTGCTGGTTCAGCCTGTAGTGAACAAAATGATGATCAGATGCTTCAAACTTGATTTTGGATTTTAACAACTTAAGAAAATTGAACACTTTGTCATGATCCGCTTCCTCCTAAATGTCTTTTTGGAATTTTGGAATTTCTCAAGGTTGTATCCTAGGTCCCCTTCTGTCTTTGGCACAAGAGGGCTCATCTTGTGCTTTTCCTGCCCCAGTCCTGATATCAGTTATTTCTCCAAGCAGCTCTGGTTCTGTTTATTGAAAGATAGTGTTTAGAAACCAAGATCTGAGTGTCAAATGTGTTACTACTATTGGAATGTCAATGCTCTAGTTTCTTTCGGTGGACAGAACTAGAGAATGTATGCATACAGACATTCACATTTATTTGTATCTTTATCTAAATTCAAGTATATTGAAAACCTTGAATTTACACTGATACATCCAATTCCAATCCAACACCATAAGGTTCATTCTAGTGTTCTCTTTTTCTGTATCTGTATGGATCATGAGAAATCTGCCTGCCATTATTCTCAGTGTACTTACTAATGGGGCCCCCCGTAAATGGCCATTCTCCCAATTCCATGACTTTTGCACTGCTGCTACCTAAGTGGACAGCCTCCTCATCTTGCTCAGGCTCTAGTTATGCCCCAGGCTGGCCATCACCACCTCCCCCTACTCTCACAGTCACCCTCCTAACCCCACTGGGGCTCTAACACTGTGATATCATGCATCAGTCAGGGTGGCTATAGTCCTCTTACCCCCTTAAGAGCTCTTACATTACTTTGAAGAAAGGAAAGAATCAAGGAGGGGAAGAATGATTTCATTTGTATTTAGGATATATTCCATGAGCTTAAGATGAACTGTTAATATTCACAATTCTTGTCTTCTTTTAATCTATGAAGACCTCAGATTTAGGAAATGTGGTGGTTTAGAGCTATATGTAACACAGAAAGCCATGTTCTTAAATTTAATCCATTTCTATGGGTGTGAACCCATTGTAAGTGGGACTTCTCAGTGAGTTTACTTCTGTTCAGGTGTGGTCCACTCAATCAGAATGGTTCTTAATTCTGTTACTGGAACCCTTCATAAGCAGAATGAAATTCAGACCAAGGAGAAAAGGACATGGGAAGGATGAAGGTAAAGGTCAATGGAACCAGATAGAGAAGGGAGAGGCCAGGTAAAGCCAACATGTTCATCACCGTGTGACAGAGGAGCCCAGGGCTAAGGATGACCAGCAGCCAGCCCCAGAATGCCCGTCTCTGGGAAGGAAGCATCACTTTTATGATACCTGGATTTTGCCTGAAAACCACGAGCTAATAAATTCCCATTGCATAAGCCAAGCCATTGCATGTTATTTGCTTGAGCAGCCAAAGAAACTAAAACAGGAAGTATATACAATATTAACTTATGTCAGATCATATGATTTGCCCTTTTGTGATAAATTCAGTAAATATGATCTAATATATATCTATATTGAATGTAGATATAGATGTGATCTAATATCTAAAATAGATAAACTTACTAATTTTTGGCTTCAAAGTCTTTCCTCAGTTAACTTTCTAAAATTGCATCATTGTGAGAGAAAACAAATTTATTTAGTCTGTCTCATTCAATCTAGCATTTCACTTGCTTTTCTGATTCCTTTGGGTGATTGTAAAGCCGCTTTTGAAAAGCCATGAGGGGTTTCCATATGAAGAATATCTGAGGAAATGATAACATTTCCCTCAATTTTAGTAATTATGGAAGAAAGTGCTACTCCATGCCTCCTTCACAAATCCATCTTTAAATTGTTATCTCTCCATTGATAAGTCAAAAGGAAGATCTGAGGCCACTGGTATTTGGGGTATAACATTTATTTATTCTTTTTATTTCCCTCTTGTTCTTCCCTAGCAAAGGTAATCTACTTGCCTTTTTTCATTCTAGCATATGTTAATCTCATACAAAATACAAAAATAAATCACATAAAGACTTTTTTTTAAGATGGAGATATCATTTTTTAATTGTGAAAAATAATGTATGTACAAAAAAGCAGTAAATTTCAAACTTACACTGCAACAATTAGTTGTAGAACAGATTTCAGAGTTTGGTATGGGTGACAGTTCCACAATTCTAGGTTTTTCCTCCTGGCTGCTCCAAGACACTGGAGACTAAAAGAAATATCAGTATAATGATTCAGCAGTTGTACTCATTTGCTAAATCCTAAGAGATATAATTTTTATGCATTTTACTGAGTTTATAACTTTGTTTTATATGATTAAACATCTATTATGTATGTAGTATAGATAGATATGTTTTATAGTCAAATATATGTGAATATCCTCTATACTACTTGATAGGAATGAAGCAAAAAATTAAACATAAAAAAGGTAAGGAAAGTCATTTAAACCATGAGATTAAAGAGGGAGAGAGTTTAGGACAAAATAGACGTAGACTGAGAAGACTAGACCTGAAGATAGTTTCCGGGGAAATGTGTAAAGAGGAAGGGCAGCAATAAAGGAAGAAGAGAAGTGAACGTGGGTGGTCAGGGATGGAGGGAGAGAGACAGAGTGGTACAGATGCAGGGATATCAAGGGAAGGGGCATCTCAAGGGGGTGCGGTTAGGAAACAGCATAGAATGCCACAGGAGGACTTGTTGCATGTGGGAGTTGGTGATGGTTGGAGGCCATGGAGAATACAAATTTTGTTGAATAATATGGATGGAAGCCAATTTCTGGGAAGTGAGGCCCAGGCAGGAAAAATAAAGATGAAGGCTGGTCCAGTTCCTCCTTAATTTGCTGGGAGCAGTTCAAATACCAGAAGCCTCAGCTGAGTCCCCTTTTGCTAGGTGCTTTCTTAGCACTCTGTACTCTTCCTATCATATTACTTCCTAGATATTTATCCTATTTGTTATTTAATTCTGGCTTTCCTGTAAGTACAGGGCAAGGTTGTTCACTTGGAATGTTATCCATAGCATCCAGCACAGTTCTTGACATACAACAGGTATTCAGAGAATAATTTTAGCACAGAAATAATGGAATGGTTTAAGAGAGCATCATGGTTTTAAATTCACTTACAATGGAACAGTTCAGAGGAAGACTTGGTTAACTCTTCCCCATCAAGATCCTCAAGAAAAGAGAACAGAAGAGTGGATTGAAGAAAGATTTCCAAATCAAGCAATAAATTAAAACAAACAAACAAGTACTAATGCCTGAATGTTGAAGTTATAATAAACATCAACATGGGGCGGTATAGAGAAATGAGTAAGAGTGAGCAGTGTGTAATCAGATGATACTGGTTTAAATCCAGGCTACACCTAACTAGATCTGTGATCTTGTGAAAGTTGCATAACTTGTGTAAGTCTCAGTTTCCTCATCTTTATAATCATGAAATTAAAATAGCATTATGCATAAGCTTGTCATTAAGATTAGATAGGTACAAAATTCAGTGCAAATAGTAAATACTAAGAATTATTAGTATTTTCTATTTTCCATATTTAATTTGGTTTAAAATGTTTGAATTAATAAAATAAGAAAAAATCTTTTGTACCATACCAGTAGCCAGTATGCAAAAGTTTTCATTTTTTAGGCTTCTTACAAAGGAAGAACTACAGGAAAAGAACACCATCTTGTCTTCGTATTTATCCCTAGTATAATGAATATATGGCCACACTACATACTATGTGGGGAATTTTGTCAGCAAATAGACTATAAATTTATAAAAATTTTAATCCTTCCATTACTTCTGGACTCCTTTGTGTAAGTGTGCTTTCACATGTAGAAAAAATTAAGCCAGAGTGTAAGAGTTTCTGTCCTGATACAAAGCTGAGATAAGTAGGAAATTAAAAGTTTGAAATACTTAAAATCAAAGTTCTGAAATACACCGGTTATGAGGTAGCTGGGAAGTCTGCAGCCTTTCTACACTGTGAGCCAACTCCCGCCCTGATCTGTTAGATAATCATAGTGCAATTACCCTATCTCCCATCTAACGCACACACTCTCAGTTGATTATTACAGCTAGTTCAAGTGTCATTTTATAAAAATTGAAAAACAAATTGATTTTGTTTATCTGCACCATCACTACCAAAAAGCAGTCCATATGCCTTTCATCAGTAGAACTGTGTATATAATTTACACATAAAGCTATCATAGACTTATCATCCTAGACAATATGCCTGGGGATAATGTGGAAATTACGCTCTTTTGTATAACTGGGAAGGTCTCCAAGATGAGTGCCATTTCTTGGAACAGCAGAATTCTTTTCTCACATGAGCTACATGGCAGAGGAGTGTTACACAGTTCGCCCTTGGATGCTGGCAGCCAAGTGGCACCCAAACATAGATCCGAATCTGCATTATGTAATTGGAAATCCCTGCAGTGCAATAACTTTTCAATATGAAAAATGATCTAAATTAATGTCTCACTTCTACTCAGGGAAAACTAGGCTGCCAATGATTTGATTTGTTTTTTTCTTTGAGGTGAGAACCATGATTCAACTTAGAGAAAATTGTAATGGATGTTTCCACATGTGTGTTTTGTGAAATGAAGTTGTGTTTACTGCTGTCTCTTTTGTTTTTCTGCTTAATCCTGTGAGATGTGTGGGCTTATATGTTTCCGGGTTATTGTGTGTGAGTACATTGCAGCACTTGTTCAGTTGCTGTCAGGTCCTGGGAAAGTGCATTGGCTATCATACATATCACTTTACATATTTAAAAAACAAAACAAAGCAAAGCATGGTAGTTGGGTGGATAAAATGTGGGAGGTGGTCTCCTCGAGGCAGGAGTTGGTCTTCTGGCAGATTCCAAACATGGCGCCATTAGTTATTTTAGGATTGCTTCTGTTGAGTATGTTGTGTGGTTTGATTGTAGATGGCTGTTGCTTGTCCATCTCTTCCCTTCTCAGATGTGTTTTCCTTTCTTTCAGCATAATTCAAAAGAGTCACTAGTTTTTAAAATCTCATTTCTCACAAATGATTATATATGGCAATCAAAGCGTGTTTCAGTGGAAATTGTTTCCTTTGGCTCATTTTTAGTGCTGTATGTTTTATAGTAATAGTAGACAAGAGCCTTTAGCTAGAAGGGGTGATGCTGAGTATTTAGAAATTGGCACGGTGATTGTTCCCTCATGAATTCATGCACAAATGAAATCCCTCTACCAACTATTACCTCTATTTGGATTATTTCAAACGTTTCTTCAAAGAATGGACAATTAGAGAGAAGAATACATGTTTTTTGGAAAACCAGGCTCTTTCCCCATCAGTTGCAAATACCTCTAACTCAACTGCCCTGGTCTAAGTCTCTACCCTTCCTTTCTTGAACCCTGCAACAGCCTGTAACCAGTTTCTCCATGATTACACTGTTCTAGTTTGCAAGCTGCTGGAATGCAATATACCAGAAACATAACAGCTTTTAAAAGGGGGGAATTTATTAAGTTTCAACTTTACAGTTCTATGGCCGTAAAAATGTCCAAATTAAAGCAAGTCTATAAAAATGTCCAAATTAAGGCACCAACAAGAGGTGACCTTTGCTCAAGAAAGGCCAGTGATGTTCACAGTTTCCCTCTCAACTGGAAAGGCACATGGTGAGTATGGTGATGTCTGCTTTCTCTTCAGGCTTCTTGAAGCTACCCCAGGGGTGTATTATTTTTTATCTGGTCTCTGTCAGCATGGGCTGTTGTGGTTTTCGTGGCTCTGAAGATTTTCCCAAAATGTTTCTTCTTTTAAAAGATTCCAGTAAGCTAATCAAGAGCCATCTGGAATGGGGGGAGTCACATCTCCCTCTAATCAAAGGTTAATACCCACAGTTGGACGTGTCACATCTTCCTGGAGATAATCTAATCAAGTTTCCAACCTACCATACTGACTAGGGATTAAAAGAAATGGCTGCCTCCAGAAAATGATCAGGATTAAAACATGTTTTTTCTAGGGTCATGATCTTTTCAAATCAGCACACACAC